>PVJO010007515.1:0-81290 GCA_004026905.1 Hystrix cristata
TACTCATATGAAAAAGGAAAAGGAGAGAGAAAACAAGAAGAAAAGGAAAAATAGCATTTGCTTAAGGAAGGAAAGATATGAGCCAAGCAGGAGTCAATAAAAGTAAAAATCAAAACAACAAAAACAAGAAAGAATATGTAGACAAGAGAATGTATTGGACAGGTATCAGGATGAATAAGAGAAAGAGAAAATAAGGAGAGACAAAACCAATATATACATATATTATGTATACAGACACATACAGTGGGATTTCTCTGATGGCCACCACTGTGTGGGGGGCACAGGCCAAAACCTGAGTCTGTGCTCATTAGCCCCACCACGCCTGCAGTGGTCAGTGCTGGGTACTATGTTGATCTTGGTCTCCAAGCATGAAGTCTGGGGGCAGTTGTCAGACTGCAGCAATCTGAGGGATCTTTGGTAGCCCGCCCATGTCTCCTTAGAGTTTATGTCTCTAAAAGTTCCTTAGTGGTGTGCGTATCGTTGGCTTTACCAGATAGTGATGGCTTGGATCAGAAGAGAAATGGGAAAAGGAAAAAAAAAAAAAAAGACACTGAGGGAGAGAGGTAACAATGCTTTCAGTTCAAGGTGTTTCCCACCCTATTTGACATTCACCCAGCGCAAATCCCTACCGGAAGCGGCCTGACCTGCAAGCTCAAGCCTCCCTCGGAGGATGGAGTCCGGAGCTGTCTTCCCCGGGAGGGGGCGGAGCCAGCGCAGATCCGCACTGGGAAGCGGCCTGACTTGCAAGCTCAAACCTCCTGCCCACGATGGAGTCCCTGATGCTTTTCTTTTTCTAACAGTAGATAATATCTACTAAAGAGATAGAATGCACTTTAAAAGGGAAAAAGGCAAGCAAACTGGTGTGCACTCAGTGTTCCTTCCCACTCCAGAGTCTATGCCACGAGGCCCCAAACCAGAGTGCTGCTGCTTCTGTCACTGGTGACCTCTCTGGAGTCAAGCGGTCACAGTGGACCCCAGAGAGACGTCCAGCATGGCTCACCCGGAGATGCAGGTAGCACTCCTCCTTGCTCTACTGCCATGTGCCAGCTGAAAAATCTTACTCGCCTAAGCTGTTTACAGTGATAACAAAAAGCAGATCTGAGCAGAGATCAGCAGGCAAAGAGGATTCATCCACACACCAACTCCTAATGAAGTGGCTGCCTGGAATGCAGTTTTCTGAAAGAGTCAGGGGCCGTGGGCGGAGTCAGTGGGAAAAGACTCATGATGCCTACAGGTCCCCCACGGCCATATGAAGGGTCGCTGTGGCAGAACACCCAAGACACTCAACGTGTGAGGAGGAGAGGTTTACTATGGCGCCTGGTTGCAGAGGTTTCAGTCCACGGCTGCTTGGTCCTTTGCTTTGGGCCTTGGCAAGACAGCACGTCATGGTGGGGACACGGCAGAGAGGTTGCCTGTGTCACAGCGGCCGGGAAGCAAGAGCGAGAGGGAAGCCAGGCTTGGTATTGCAGATCGGTAATCCCAGGACACTGGAGGCTGAAGATTACAAGTTTGAGCCAGCCTGGGCAACTTAACTAGAACCTTGCTCAAAACAAAACAGGAGCCAGGGATGTCAAGTGAGGCCCTGGGTTCAATCCCTAGCACTAGAAAACAATAAAAAAAAAGAACAGTCCCAATATCTCAATACCCCTTTCATGGGCACACCCCCACTGACATCACGTCCTCTCTCTAGGCCCCACCTTCCAAGGAGGCTCTTTGGCCCCTGAGAGCACTACAGCCCGGCAACTAAACCTTCACCACCTTGGGGGACACTCCAGACCTGGGCAGAGGAGGAGCATGGCCCTGCACCAGCCTCTTGCTTCACCTGTGTCCCTGTGGCAGTGCAGAGTCTCCCAGAGAGCTCCTGGGAGAGTGTCTAGGTTTACACAGACGACTAGGCTGACCCTGGGACACCAGAAAAGAGCTGCCGAGGCTAAGAGCATGGAGACTTCATGTCAGGGCCTGTCCTGCTTTCAGGGATCAAGATGTGCCGGGGTGACCTCAATGATATGCCCCTCTCCTCTTGATGACGACTGTGCTGTGCAATACACACAGAAATGCTGTGTATCTGGGCTGCCAAACACAGTACCACCCACCACGTGTGGCTCTGGAAAGGCAAACTATAGCCAATGAAATCCTAATTCTCATTTTATTTCACTTTAATTTGTTTAAATTTCACATGTCGAGTGCATAGTATTTTAGACAGCATGGGATTACCATGTTTGCCAGCAATGTTGAAGTCAGATCACAAACAAAGGGCTCTAAGTCTGTTTACTGAGGTATGCTATGTGTCTAGAGAGCTGCCTAAAACCTTAGCAGGTACTCAGCAAATACCCACTGGAGGAATGAATGATGAGGTGAAAGATCTGTGTTAATATGCCAGGCCGGAAGTAGGGAAGGCTTACAGCTTTTGGCTTCTGGACAGCACCATGGAGGGAGCTGCATCTAAATCAAAATTAAACACTCACAGTCTCAGGCAGCAACAGCCCTCACTGATGCTGTGTGGCATTTCTATTGTATAGAAAATACCATATTTTCTATACAACTTCTAGAAGGTGGAAGTCAATAGACGTATTTAAATTCTCTACTGGGGATTCAAATACTCTGAAATATGAAAAGTAGGAAAATGATTCATAGGGGTGTAGATGAATGGTAAGAGTATGTACTTAGCATGCATGAGGCCCTCGGGTTGGTTCCACAACACCACCAATCAACAAACACGCAAAATATAAGAATGCCCCTTTATATATTGTGATAAATTCTACTTTGGGTAAATCTTTACTGTCACAGGAAGATGCTGTAGTGACTGCAGAGTGTCACATCCACTGCTGGGACTGAGTTCAAGAGCTCTCTCTGGAGATGCCAAGAGGAACATTTAATGTCTCTCTTGGAGTGAAGAGGGTCCTTACAGAAACGCATCTGGCATATGTAAGTTTCAGCACCTTAAGAAATGACACATAATAGTCTGCAATACCAGCATTTACTTGGCCCAATATAGCCAAAAGCCCCCGAAAGCACAAAACATGGAAAAGCATTATTTTAACGAAGGAGATTAAAGAAAACAATGATTCCAAATGCTATTTTAACAAAATACTGAAAATGTAGTACAAAGAGCAGCGCTATTCTTTGCAACGTTGAATCCTAAATATTTCTGCTTTGTGAGCCTGACACCAATATGGAGAAAATATTCCAGGGTTTACTGTGACATTCAGCCTGCCTATTGACAGACGCCTTCTAAGTAACAACACAACCAATCACCATGCTGAGCTGTCTGAAATGTAAATACAGTGAATAAAATATCTTGTGAGCATTCTCTTCCCCCTAAGTACTGTGGGGTTATCTGGCCGTGAGCCGAGGGTCCCTTCTGAAAATGCTGTCCATGTGTCTAAAGTTCCCCCACCCAGCACACATACTTTGCCATCTACCCTCAACCAAGCCATCCGAATTACACGCAGGTTTTTGTGGTATCATAATAACTTCAATATGGGATATACTTTCAACATTCTGGTAAGTGACTCCTTTCTTCTCTGCCTCACCCTCCTTCCAAGTTATTTCAGGTTTGCATATTTCATTTTCTCATCTCAGTGGGACACCCATCACATAGCAATTATTTGTGAGGGCTAAAGGCATGGTGTGGGGGGTCTGTGAACTAGCATGTCAAAACCACAAACTGTATGTGTATGTCTTAAAGAATGAAAAAGGATTCCTTTCTTTTTTCTTAACATATAAGCTATCTCAACAGTGTAAGTCCAAACTGAATATCACAACTTAGTTAAAGATGAAGAACATAACAAGCAGTATTAAAGTATCTTTTTAAATTCATTCTTCTCCAAATTGTGTTTTTATCAAATGTCTTGTCTCATTAATGACTCCAATAGACATAACGCACATGCACACACTCTCGTCTCACGGGTTCAGCAGAGCAGAGAGTCTCCCTCTGCTGTCATGGGAGGTCAGAGAGCCGGGCTCAGAGAGGGGGAGACACAAGCTGACCTGCCCCTGGGTGAGCCCACTCACACCTCCCAGACACACGAAACTGCTCTTCATGATCTCTACCGGGGGGGTAATGAGGCACGCAGATAGAAGGGGAAATATGTGCAATATGTGTGCCCCACTCCCTTCTGCTCCATCCTCATCTAGAGAGGTAAATTCAGAATTCCCGTGGCCCTAGGAGAAGCGGCATGGTTGCCCAAGTTCAAAGAAGGTGTGTGATGTGTGAAATGAATAAGCAGACACTGATGGCCCGGAGAGTTGCCACTTTAACTAGAACATGGTTTAAGTAAAAAAGACAAAAAAAAAAAAACATGGATGGCTGCAGAAGCCCATTATATTCATACTCCTTTTCTTCCCTGTATTTTCTAGCCACTCACAATGAAAATGGTAACGTAGGAGGGAAGGTAAAGATGAGGAAACATAGGGTCTCGTTTCTTTCCTCTTCGGCAACCTGGGGACAGAGGGTTGGTAGATGGGTAAATGTGATTATGTCAACTTGATTGGCGTGGGGGGCCACACAGGAGATTGGCAGAGCCAATATTTGCACTTCTGGGTGCACCTGGGTGCGTCACAGAGGCCTGACCTTGGGTATCATACCTGGTCCCTGACCCCTTCCTCTCTGTTCCCCTGTTCTGTTTCAGGCCACCATGAACCAAGCATCTTTGCTCCACCATACCCTTCTGCCGTGAAGTTTCTGCCTTGCAGCCAGCTGACTATGCACCTAATCCCCTAAAACCGTGAGCCAAGTTAAAGCCATACTCCTTTAAATTGTAGGTTTCAATTATTATGTACCAATAATGAGAAAGCTAACTAATATAGGATCATATCAAGAAGTGATAGAAAAAGTTAAATCTTGTGCGGCAATACCATGGTTCTGTAAGAACAGAATACATCTGCATATACAAGCTACAAAACACAAACTGTGATGTCATTAATTCTGCATATGACTTTCATGTTCTCATATTTGCATTTCTAAGTGGCACTGCACATTGTAAAAGTCAGTGGTAAAGTTCATACTAGCAATTTAAATTTTTAATTTTTCTTTACTTATAAACATGAAATGGCAAATAAAAAGAGAGCATGACAAGTCAAAAGAGAGAAAGTGCAGAAAGAAAAAGGCTTACCTTCAGGGAGATGCCCCAAACCCAGAGTATGCCTAAAACTCAGGTAGTGCTAAACCCTAGATTTATGTGTCTTCCTATGCACATACACAGATGATAAAGTTTAATTTGAGATAAAGTTTAATGTGAGAACAATAAGAGATTGAAAACAACTAATGATAAAACAGAAAAATTTAATAACATAGGGTACTAGGATAAAAGTTACATGCATGTGGTCTCTCTCTCCCCCAAGAATCAGGACAAATGCTACGATTTTTAGACTGTGGTTGACCATCAGTCACAGAAATCTCAGAAAGTGAGATCACAGATAAAGGGGGCAGCATGGTACCTGTTTTAACAACACTTCAGCACTTCTCCTACTTTCTCAACAAGGGATCTGTGTGGTCTTGTGCACCAGACTCTGCAAATCCCGCCTCTGGCCCTGCCTGCTTCCTCGGGCTGCAGACACCTTGCAGGCTGCTCTGCTGGTCACCTCGTCAGAGGCACCGTTTGCTCTTTTGCCCACGACAGACAGTGACTGTGCCTGCTCAGCCTCGGGCCGGGTACTGAGGGTATGAAAAGGAGTCCTCTTGCCCTCAAGCGTATAGGGAGATAGACAAATACGCAAGAAAAGGTAGGAATGCTCACCTTGCGTAACTTAGTGAGGACTATAAATAATACAGGTCAGATGTATAAACCACATCAGCAGAAAGCATTGGTAGCCCCCAGCACCCTGCTCACTTCCCCCGCTAAATTCCTGACGGCGTATTGGGCGGGCCCTGTTACTGTCCCACCTCTCGGCTGCAGAAGTCGAGACTTAGAACAGCTAAAAAACTGGACCCCAGTGATTTTGTTACACGGGGGTGAAACCAGGAACTGAGATCACCTCCTGAGCCTTTTGTACTAAGTCTAAGTGCCTGTCACTCATTCCCGTCAACATGATTCTAACCGCCGCATTCTTTACCTTTTGTTGTTGCAGCTAAGTGGCTCCATTTTTAGCTTCCAAAGGTCGAAGGTCAAAGGTTGTAATTGTATTTTACCAATCTCCTAATAATTCATCATTTACCACTAAAACTGTGTATTCTCCAATGTGTATTTCCCAATTTATTTATTAATGTTTTTAACTCATAAATCACTGATTTTTTTCTTCTCAATCATCTGGCCATCCTTGGACCCCAATGTCGAAAACTTGATTTGGCTGACCAAATTTGCATTTTTCAAAACTACACTGATGACGCTGTTCACTACAGTCTGAAGCCTTGGTTCAAAACACGTGCTTTGGAAGGAGGCTGACCTGGGCCCAAATCCTGACTCTACTGCCCGCTAGTTTCCAAAACAATTTCAACCCCAGAGCCGAAATTCTCCCACGTGCAAATGGGAATGAAATCAGAACCTTAACTGTCTTAAGAGTCAATGAGACAATTCTTCTGAAATAATAAAAATAGGGCCTGCTAAGCACTTGAAAAATGTTTTAGCACGATTACTCTTAGTACCATGTTCTCACATCTAGATTTAAAAATGGGTTTGAAACATTTTTTCCCTTGAAATGGTTTCCTCCAGTACAAACCTCTAAGTTCAATGATCTCTAATTTCTAAGATGTATATTATTTCTTGGTAAACAAAGCACACAAAAAATAACCCAGAAAAAAAAATAAAAGAATAACCCAGAATGGCACCTGGTAGCCACATATATCTCAAGGGATCTATGATGGTTTTATTTAAATAATCCAAATATCATCCTCAGGTTTCCCTTTTTCATTCTAAACCGCTTGTTCTAGGGTCAAGGTTAAAGAATTTTAAACTATGATAAAGCACTCTAGAAACATAAGGAACCACCTTGGCCATTGTTACCAAGGCGATCTCAGTTCTCTCTGACCTTTGCAGTGATCCTTAAATGTAAGGACACTGAGCACACTGAACTGTTTTTTCCTCCGGTGGAACAGGAAGGCATTAGCAAATCTGAAGGTTTACTGCCACCACTCTGGCCATCAAATGACTGCTTCTTGGGTGCTGAGTGACGGACCAGCACATTAAAACCAGGCTGGATACCACATAAAAATGCACCATATTCCTATTTTTAGGCCAGCACTAGAAAAAAAAAGCTCTTCATTTAACATTTATTATGGCTTAAAGAAAAGGAAAGCAGCATGTCTGAATGTAGCATTCGTGGGATACCCTAGAAAGCATACACAGCCATGTGTTACCTCCCCAAGACCACAATCTTTTCAACAAGCCCACTGCTCCCGCTGCAGGCTGTGGGGCCTCACCAGCTCCTGTGTGTCCTCGTGCAGCGGCAGAAATGCTGCTTCCAGAATAGCGACCTGGTCAGCACTGAGCTTCTGCCACAGCCCAACCAGCAGAATCACCAAATGGGTGGCACTTTTCAGCCTGGTGAACGACTGGAACAGACTGGCTTGGTTTTCCTCAACTGCATCAGCCAGAGCGATCACCTGCAGAGACGACAAACTGCTGTGAGGGGTAATTTCACCGCTCTTGAACTCTTCACATGTCACACTTGGCACACTTGTTTTGCTTTAAAGCAACTTGGTGAACTGTCTTCCACAAACACAAGCAATGCTGAGCAATAAAACATTGTCATCTGCTCAGTTCTTTCTTCCAAAGAATCCCCAAACTAATTCCAAATCCACATAGTCAGAAGATGAAAATATCCATGAAATCAGCTTTCTGAGGACACCATTCAGCCTTTGCTGCACAATCAAGTGACCTTCAGTCTATGGCAATGCAAGACACTGCTAATAAAGTTCTAACAGTCTTTATCACCAGCTGTGAAGAATGACCAATTAAACATTTCACCAAAACAACTGCATTTATCTTGTAGTTCAAAATGTTCGTTACATCTTTTTCAGAAAATACCTGTCTTCCAGTGACATTAATCTCTGTATGCTACATGGTATTGGGATATCCAATATTTCTTTATTATCTCTACAAGGCAGATAACGCTTAAACAGGTGGCCACTTGAGCAATGTCATTTTTAATACAAATATCAGGCACCAGCCCACAGAGACCTGAAAGTCGGGGTGTGTTAGCTTCACGACACTAAATCTACTTAGGATAAAAATCGGCAGGAGTGAGTAGAATTTGCTTTATTTTTTATCCTTTTGAATAATCCTGTGGAAAAAAGAATTAATGCAACAACTGAATGGAACATCCATGGCTGCTCATTGGAGTCTTATTTTATTTTATTTTACGGCAATGTCTGGCTGAATTTTGTGCTCATTAAAAGTAGAGAACTTCCTGCCACAGCGGCTCAGGCTGTCTGACACCCGCAGCAGGAATAGCCAAGGCCCAGCAGCGAGCTCCTCTGTAGGTCCCTGACGGCAAGGGCCAGAGCTCAGACGGGATTCGCAGTCTGGCACAGATGATCCATTTGGTGATGCTCCGCGGCTTACTGACACTGGCACAAAGGGCTTGTTAACAAATCATGGCCACAGCTGTGTGTCTCTCAAGGTCAAGGTCAAGGTCCCTGTGGGGAGAGGGCTGCGAGGGCGCAGTCCTCCGCATCTGTCTGGGAGACTCTGGGAACGAGGTGCACCAGGGAAAGAGCACACCAAAGGCCCTTGCCCAAAACACTCGGCAGCAGGACTCGGCCGCCTGGCTGTGGGCTCAGAGGATTCTGTTTTAAGAGGCAGTCACAGCTCCCGTTCTGCTCTCCAGCACACCGGGGAGTCTGACGCAGGACCAGCGCTGTGTAAAGCACACTGTGTACCACGTGCCTCGGCTGTGCTCTCCGCTGGGGTTCAAGAGAAGCAGACCGACATCACACGGCCCACAAGGATCTCATAATTTCTTGGAAAGAAAACTTACATACACAACCAATTAGCAGGAAGAATCATTACTATAATAATGTCCTAATCGTGCAGAACGGACAGCAAGTGGAAAGAAGTTAGCAGAAGGACAGGTTACTGTGGGCCAGAGTTAATATCTCCAGGGCCTCTTTTACGCAAATGAGGCTTGGAGGCCATCCCTTCCCCATAACTCAAGAAGCCCCCTAGAAGAGATGGAGAGTGGCCACTTTCCTTGAAGCAAAATGGCTGGAATCATGTGCTTCCCCTACCTCGCCATGATTATAACGGGCTCCTGCGAAAGTCTAAGCTATACTCTGTCTTCCTGTGAATGTTAACAATTAAGCTTCGCGTGGGGCCATCATACTGACAAGATGTCTGCTGTCGAAAAGTCTGAATCACAGAGATGGAGGTCACAAACACTTACTGGGTGCCGGGAATGTGCAGAAATTTACAGGAAGCAGCAGGGAACTTGGTGGTGACACATCTAATCTCTCCCTGCACAGAGCTCACAATAGAGAAAGGAAAATGGGCCAAGGAGGCAAACAGTCGCTCTGTGAGGAAGACCCTGGAGCTTCTGCAGGAGAATGTCATAAAGTCATGATCGATTCTCCTAATGACGGAGCCTCCAACTCACTGAGCACACCAGGCATTCTGCACTGGGCACCATCTCTCACAGATGTGGACTCCGAGGGTCAGCTACTGTGAGGGACCCGCACAGCTACTGTGCGCCAGGTGTGCAAACTCTGTGTGCTCAGAGGGCCTGTGTGCGGCTTAATGCTCTGCTGTCTCTGTCCTGAAATCCCTAGTAATGCTGGTTTGGACTGGGATTTGTATTTGAATCAATGGGATGATGGTGCGTGCACACGCATGGAGACAAGATCAAGCCCTTACAGGAGTTAAACGCTCTTACACCCGCATTTAACACCAACAATGATAAGAGAGAGAGTAATGCCAGTAATATAAATTTCTGACTTAGTCCTTACTTGGAAAGATATCTAACAGAAAACAGGAAAACACCATGGAAGTTGTGAAAGAGAGACCACTGGAGAAAGGGAGGCTTGCCGAGTTGGCTGCTGTTTTAGCAGCCCTTTCTTCCGGTCTTTGTACTGAGGACTTGTCACTTCCATCCTGCACTGGGATCCACAGACCCCACAGCCATGCAGACCACATGCCCAGGAGCTGAAAGAACAGGATTCGAACTGCATGTCTGGCCCAAAGCCTGCTCAGGACCGTGAGTGCTCTGCAGGCTTGGGGATGGCAGTGAGACCGGGGACGGCTTTAGGAAGAAGGTGGGGTGGGAGCGGTGGGCTGCTGGAGCTGGCTGAGTCAGCGTCTCCCAGCTCAGGAGAAAGAACCAACCGTCCAGTTTGCAGGACCTTTGGGAGGCAGTTGTTAAATACAGCCATCGTTAAAGATTAGATCACATAAACTTAAAACTAAGTAAGTTTGTCTAGCAAGCACAAGGCCCTGAGTTCGATCCCAGCACCACACACACACACACACACACACACACACACACACACACACACAAACTAACTAAATAAGTTATGCTAAAAACAAAGGTAATATATGCCTAATGTATCAGCATGTTGGAAATACTCAGCAGCGGCAGGCTTTTCCCATGCAGAGACCTCACGCTCACAGCTCAGATCAGCCACCCAAAAGTTATTTACAACACGGAAATGAAGATCCAGCCTTCTGCCCATCCTCCCCAATCGGAGAGCCTATGGCTGAGCATCACGCACACACTGCTGAGAAGGGCTGCCAGAAACGCATCCTAAAGCACGCACAGTGGGCAAGAGGCTTTAACAGGGAGGGCAACAACTCGAACAAGGCAGAAAAGTGGAGGCTTCTTGTTGGGGGAAGAGGAAACTTCCCAGCTGGGGAAGGGACTGAGGAGACTGTGAAGGTCAGCCGGATGACCGTCGCAGAGATGTGCCGGGGGAGAGGCAGGGACTGGGGAGCCACTGAGTGTGGGTTTCTTGACGCAGTCTGCACTCTAAGTGGGTACCAGATCATGATAAATATCTGGGGCATTTGTTAGGACTTAAGGGAAGCTTTTCTGCAGATTACTCACTACTGGGGGGAATTCTCACTAACAGTGTGTCAGCACACGGACCCACCCAACTTGCTCTGTGGTGCGACAACAGCCTCTCGGCGAGACGGTGCCCAAGTCACGGGCTCTTTCCTAAGCAAGCCCGACCGACATACATGCACCGGGGCGCAGCTTCCCTCTAAGCTGTAGTCTCACTGGATTATGTCTGTGCCATTGTGGAAACAGTCTGCTAACCCTGAACGATCCCAGAAATTGGAAAGAAGGCGGATAAACAATTCGTTATGTAAATTACCTCCAAGGAAAGTCTTCCTGGCCTGCCGGCCAGCATGAATTACCAAACAGATCTCCATGTTCTCAGTTTAGTTTTACACATGACAGCCAAGTTTACTTCACTCTCCATGAGAGCCAAATGAATTGAGCAGAGTCAAGGCAGTGAGCGGAGCTGGAAACAGCAGGCCCGCTGAGACTCGGATGCTGTGCCCAGGGCCTCAGGGTCTCCCAGCTCTCCTGGAACTGAGCGGTGAGGCTGCCAGCTTCAGGACTAAGATTCGGGGAGAGAGGTTTCCAGGGCTCAGGGCTGGCAGAGCGAGCGGGCCATGTGTGCCCTAGGGCTCAGCAGGCCACGGACGCGGGCTGCAGGAAACAGTAAATGCTGACAATTTCAAGCACAATGTGTGGAGGGCCTTTATTTTTTTCAAACTGAAGTTTTCCAAATAAAATGGAGACCACAAAGGACATCTCTGTCCAAGTGCCGTATCAGTGATGCCAAAAGGAGGCAGAGGCCAGGGAGCTGCTTGCAGGAAAACGCTCAACTCAAAGTGAGTGTGAAATTAATCCCAAATACTTCCAGCTGCTGAGACAGGCTCTAAAACTGGTTAGCGGAAAGCAGCAGCAGCAGCAGCAGGGCGGACTAGACATGAATCACACCGCAGGCACAGGGACCAGCCAGTTTCTTCACCTAAACCTCCGTCCACTCTGCCTCCAGAGCTCATGCGCAGCACATGGAGTCCCCCACGCCGGGATTCAGTGTCTGCAACAGAGTCCTGACTGGGAGTCGGTGCTGAGCTCACAGCCCTTGCACTGGAACTGTGGCCCTCAGACAACCCTCCGTGACAGGAGGCGCCGGGCCCTCTGCCCTCTGCGACAGGAAGTGCTGGTCCCTCTGCTCCCGATTCCCGAAGTTGTAGTCACCAGAGCACACTGGCTGTGGTCACCAACGAGGCAGAGTGGTCGGATTCCAGCCTTGTGTTCTGACTCCCCACCGAGCGCCCTGTCTTTCGTACAGACACACAGTGTGACAGGTAGCCCCCCAAATAAGCCAGCGGTTTTTATCTGGATCGTCAGAGATACCATGGAAAAGCGCGACTCGTGTATTACTTCCACGAGAAGCGTAAGTACTTTAAGTTCTTACATTGTCGACGCTTCTAACATGAGGTTCAGCTGGTTGGTTTCTGCCCAAAGTCACAGAATAAAGGAAGTTACTTCAGAATGTGTAAGGATGGGAAGTTAATATACTAATTTTTTTCTCCAAAAGAGAATTTTACGATGCTCTATATAGCTAAAAAAATGAATATTGTTAAACCAGTTATTTTCTTGGCTGGCTCCTTTAGTGAATCTACTTTCTTTTAAAGGGATGATCATTTATTTTATTGTAAATCTCACATTACATTGATTTCAATGGTCTGAGCAAGGTGATGTTTTACAATAATTGTCAACATTCATTGAGAGCTTTCCAGGACACCCAGGCACTGTGTGCCAAATTCTTTACAGGGATGACCCCATTTCATTGTCAAAAGGATCCTATGATACCATTGTTGCCCCCACTAAAAAAAAAATAAGTAAATAAAAAAATTAGGAGTCAAACAGCAGGCAGTCAAGCTAGAATCCACCCTCGTGCAGTCTGACCCAGAAGTGCCACAGGAAGCCCTGCCTTGCTGATTTCTGCCTGCACGTCAGCCTCATCCCAGGCAATCTGTAGAGCCAGTTCTATCAGAAGTTCCCTGACAGAGCTCAGAGCAATGAGGTCTCAGCTTTGCTGCCCTCCGATACCCACACAAGGTGGGGCAGAGTTATTTTACTCAAAGGCAGGCAGGCAGGGATGAGCAAGTTATGGAACGCAGTTACTGCGAAGGACGAGTTTGCAGCTCCCTCAGGAACCAGCAGTGTGCAGCCAGGGAGCCAGAGACAGGGCTTCCGGTCCCACTCTGCTGCCAAGCAGCTTTGTGTCCACGTTCAGTTTACTTCCTTTTGCTGGGCTCTAGTGTCATCGTCTTTAAAACAAGAGGAACATGATTGCTGACATCCAACACAGCAATGAGTGTCTGATTCAGTCATGTTTACATCTGCTTTGGACCACATGTGGTGTTGAAGGACTCCTGCCACCTCTTCCCTGTAGACACAGCACAGTAGGTGTCTGTTCAGTGTTCGCTGACTCTGTCTTTCGCTAACTCCTAGGATTATGAGAATTAGATAAGGGTAAAAAAACAGACAATAACAAGTGTTCACAAGGATTTGGAAGAACTAGAACCCTTATGCATTGCGATAGGGGAGTTTTATGGAACAGTCACTTTGGGAAACAGTCTGCAGTTCCTCAAAAAGCTAAAGAGTTACTACATGGCCCAGCAGCAATTCCACTTCTGGGCATATGGCCGAATAAATATATATATATATATATATATATATATTATTACTTAAAATCTTGTTCATAAATTGTGTCAGTTAGCTTTCTGTTACTGTAACAATCGCCTGAAATGATTGACTTACAAGAGAGAAGGTGTACTTTGATTCACAGCTCTGGAAGTTCCAGTTCATGATCAGCATGGCATGTGGCCTGGGGCCTGTGGTACACATCACTGCAGTGGTACTTGCCACAGCAAGGCCACTCCCCTCAAGCCAGCAAGCACAAAAGAGGAAGAAGAGGAGGGCCTAGGTCCCATTGCCCCTTTCAGGCACATCCCCAAGGACCTGAAGATCTCCACTCAGCCCCACCTCCTGAAAGTTTCCACTATATCCCTGTTCCCACGGCAGCAAACTGAAGACCAAGGCTCCAACACATGGGCCTTCAAGGGGGATTCTGGGTCCAAACTAGCACAGATGTTGAAGCAGCATTATTTACAGCAGCTAAGAGGCAGAAACAGCTCAGACGTTCAACACATGATGAATGATACAAGGAATGTGGCATGTCCACATTATGGAACGTTATTCAGCCGTAAAGAAAGGCAGGTTTTATCTACTGTACAGCATGGACAAGTCCCGAAAGCATGCTACATGAATGGAAGCTCATCACAAAGGACCACATGCTGTATGGTTCCATTTACATGAAATGTCCAAAATAGGCAAAGGCAAATTTATGAGACAGTGAGGGCATTAGAAGTGTTTAGGGCTGGGGCAGGGAGTGGGTCAGAGGGAGTGGGTAGTGACAGCTAATGAGTGTGGAGTTTCTTTTAGGTAGGATAAGACATTATAAAGTTAAATTGTTGTAATGGCATGTAATTCACAACCCATGAATATAATAAAATTACTGAATTTATATAATTTAAATGGATGAACTGTATCCCTATAAATTGTCTCAATAAAGCTGTTAAAATAAGAAGTTAAAAAAAGCACTTTGAAAGTACAACTCATGTCAAATAGGTGATATAACACAAATAAAGCACATTATTTGCACAAGAATTTTGATATACTAATGGCTATACCGTATTTGCTACTACAGCTTTGTGACACTCTAGACAGAATAACTATGTGACTGGGGAATCATTCAGACCTAAGTAAGAGTACTGGCAGTGCTACTTACTAGCTGTATGCCTTTAGCTAGGTATTTTACCTCCCTCAGACTTAGGTTTCTTACCCATAAAATTGTACTCTATAAAAGCTAGCAAACATCTCTTCCTTTCTAATTTGTTTGGCTGCTGGTTACTATTTTATAATATAATTCCCACAGAGTTTAGGACTCATTTCAAATTAGTTACCCCAGGTAAACTGTGCCGTTTTGTTAGATCAACAATGGCACTGAAAAAGGAGGACTGTTCTCGGGTACCTGAGGCACACACTATGGCATACCATCACCAGGGTGAGGCGAGACAGCTCATCACTCCTCTGCTCCACGACCCCACACTCCATGTCGCTCTATGGGACAGAGATCATGCTGCAGGTAAAGTCAAGCAAGTTTCAAATCAGAAAAGCAAGAGGTCCAGTGTCAAATATGTAACGTAAGAGCCACACACTGGACTCCCTTGTTTCAGGCCTTCAGCATTTCTACTAGAACATGCACACATAGTCACACAACTTTGTTACATGGCTTGTTCTCTAAAATTGCTGTGAGAAGATTGTTTCTCAGGTAAGTAGTGTTATTTGATCTCTTTCATAGCTTACTGAACATGGTAGGAGATCTAGGGACTTGAATGTTTCTAAAGTACATTATGAAAAGGCAAAGGGAAACTAAAACCCATACTCAAAAGCCCAGAAAATTTCAGTGTAAAAAGACCAACTGATAAGCCCCCAACATACCCACAATTTTCCAGTACTACATGAGCAGTGGGCGTCCCAGAAATGCAGGTTGTGTTGATGAACCTTAAAGTCAGGCCACCTAAAAGTCCAGCACAAGTAGAAGCCATAATACCCAACCGCTTCTTAGATACGAGATAAATAGAGCCAGGCGGTGTCGGGCTCCCAATCAGATGGAACCAAGCGATGTCACAGGAAAACCCCAGACCCACCTCCCGTATCTGTCATTGCGGTTCTTCAGCCAGAGCTGCCTTACACACGGCTCTGACAACTTCGCTCTCTACTCCGATGAATCTGTTCTTCAGAGGCAGCCCTCGGGTTAGACAGACCCACTGCTGCTTGAGGAGGACCCGAAGGCCGCAGGATGGAGAGCGCGCTTCTCTCTTCACGGGGTCACCAGTGACCGCGTTTGCCGTGCTCGCCAACATGTCAAAGCCTCGTGATGAGGAGAAAGAAAGACTCTACCAGGTCTAACTTTATCCTGGCTCAAAAGATACAATCTGTGTCCAGAAGAGCTATTCTTTTAGCAAAAGAAAAATGAAATAAAGTTCAAAAGGAAAAGAGAAGGGGCCTGGGGCTGGTTTCAATGCCAGACAGGCACGTTAGAAGCATTTGGTGGTGCGTTTATAACTAACTCACTACCAATGTGCACTTATTACATATATGTTGAACTTTCAAGAGATAAAACAGAACCCTGGGGATTTTATTTTAAAGGCACAGCAGGAATGTAATTCTTAGCTATTCTTGCTACTGTGTTAATTTATATAAATAGGATAGTCGACTGGATTACATTCTATTGCGTCTCCAATGAGAAGAAAACCTAAAGTTTCCCTTTAACATGATACTACGGTTTGTGCCTAGCTGTCTCCCCAAAGCCTCATGAGGTCATAGATGGGGCCTTTTCAGAGGTGGGTGAATCTAGTGTGTGTGATGCTGGGATTAAGAGCGTCGAGAATCACTAAATCAATACAGTGATTGGTTTGGCACCACCCTAATCCTGGCAGCCTGGATAAGACATAAGCAGCAGAAAGAAGCTGCTTAGGTCCCTTTTGCTTCCCTTGCTTCCCTCGTGCCTTCTGCCTGTCTGTCATGCCACTCTGCCTTGGATCCAGTCGACTGTGGACTGAAACCTCTACAAACTATTAGCTAAATAAACCTTTCCTCCCTTAAATTTGGGTGTCAGGTATTTTGTCTCAGCAATGAGATAAAAGTAACTAAGACACACGAATTCAGTTTAAATTTCTTAATCAAACCCAAGATTAGAATACTTTTGTTTTGTTTTGTTTTGTTTTGTTTTGTTTTTTGAGGCAGGGTCTTGCTATGTAGTTCGGGCTGGCCTTGAATTCACTATGTAGCCTAGACTGGCCTCAAACTCGAGGTGATCCCCCTGCCTCAGCCTTCCAAGTGCTGGGATTACAGGCATGCACCTCCATGCCTGGCTTTCAGAACACATTTTAAATCCTGGTACCATTCTGGGTAGCTAATAAAATAAGAGGGAAAGTAGACCCTTTCAGTAAAAGCTTCAGTCACACAAGCTGTCTGCACAAAGAGCCCGGCTCCCTGGCTGGCCCACAGGACGCTCAGGGACAACACGGCACGGCCACTGCAGCTCTGGTCTGGAATCAGCCCTGACACCAATCTGCATTTGCCACATACCTTCAGAATCCACAGAAAACTGCTTTTACAAAAACAAGTGATTCTTGAGAAATTTCTTTACACTATACTCTGTAGAGTCCCCTTCTTTCTTTTTAAAGGTTCTGCCTAGAAGAACATAAACAGCAGGCCAGTGCTAGGATGGGGACTTTGGCTGGGACTTTTAAACTATATTCCACTGATCCCTAAAAATGTTAAATGAGAGAGACAACAAGCCATTTCCAAGTGACACAGAGATAAATTTTGCTATTTTTCCTTAGTTTATTCACCAAATAGACATGTAATTTAATCAGCTAAAGGAACCGAACACCAGGCTTGGCAAATACAAAGCTAAAAATACAGCTGATCTCCATGCATGATTACTATTTTTACGCTCTTCCCCCCGCCTCAAGCTGACCAAATTTTTACCCCTTTCTGTAAAATTATCTATCTATACCCCAGTGAGCCCTAAAGTAAAAAAAAATTGATGGAATCAAGTTGTAAAAAGAAGAATGAATGTTCTCTAGACCATGATTACTCATTGAACAGACTGCTATTAAAGTGGTAATCTACAGGTGCCAACGTTAGAGCTCCTTTTACAAGCCCTGGAGAATGCCACCATCATCACTCTCCAAAAACAACGTCCATGAGGTCAATCTGTATAGTTTCTATGTTCAGAGTGTTTCAGGCCACATTACTGCATGCAGAAGTGTCAGTAACTATTCAGCCACCCACAGGTCCCTCAGTGCCATCTGCAGGGAGGGAAATGACGGATAGGTGGGGACTGGCTGGTGTCCTCAGAGGCTCTTTCACCTACCGCAGTGAGCACTCAGACACATTATTACATGGGAACAACGTGCACATGCGGACAGTCCACCTAAGATAGCACAAAAGGAGCCTGGAGATCCCAACAGTGCTGATGACACTGCCGGTCATCGCCATGGTAGCGATGTTGTCAAAACAAAGTGAAAGAGCTTTTTTCTATGAATCTTCTTTTTAAAGCATCTAGGTTTTCAAAGAGCCTATTTCTCTTGAACACTTGTGGGTTTTGTTTTTGCTCCTCTAGATAAAAGACGTAGTTATACCCACTATGCAGGAACACCCTGGCAAGAGATGGCAGCCTACATGGCGAGACCACATGGAAATCCTACCAAAGGCAAAGTGTGAGCGGTTGGCTTCATGTGGAGCAAACGGGGCTAAACTGTGGCACGGCTACAGTCAAAGGCTGCTGGAACATGAGAACTGGAAGAGGCTCGCTGAGGGTATGCTCTGCCTGATCTCTACAGCACTGTAAACTCCTGCAGGCCAGAGATGATTTTATTACTTGCTGTACTCACCCACAGTCTCTGGCTCTTGCAGGCACTTGATTCCTGTTGCTGTGCTAAAGTAAACTAAAAATCCTGATGATTCAGTTAGCACAAGATTATCCATAAAGAGGGTAATCCCTAGAAGCAATGCTTGGGAAAGGGAAGTCTACCCCTGCCTTGCGGGTGAACAGACTGAGGCTACAATTTTGCTAAGTTTTGGGGATTAAATTATTTGTTAGGTTCGCTGTAGGTTGTAAACCATGTAGGCTGTGCATTCAGACCTTCTACATGTACTGCATTACAACAGATTCCCTACAGTCATTCCCACCTTTACTGCTAGTTTACATGGTGAATGTTATGCAATGTATCATTTACCTTTAAAATACATCCCGCAGAAGGCTCAGATGATATGAGCGCATGAGTCAGTTCAAGCTGCGTTCCAAAGCAGGTTTTCCTGACCTCCTGATCAATGACATTTGGGCCGAGTAACTTTGACGTTGGGCTGTCCCTGGTTCTGCAGGAAGCTCAGAGGCAGCCCTAGACTCCACGCACTAGATGCCAAGAGCTCCTCCCACCATTAGTAGTGTGACACCCAGAACAGTGGCCAGACACTCCCAGTGGCCAAATGTCTCCCTGGGCAAAATCACCCTTGTTGAAGGCCCTGGCGTAGAGTCAGTGAATTCACCTCTAAACAGCTGTGCTTCCCATCAGAAGCAAAGGCCCTGGGGCAGAGGGGCAGTCAAAAGCACTTACCTTAGGCCACTGGTATCTCGGGTGACATCTGAGAAGTGTGTTTTTCTTGGTGAGATCAGAAGTCCGATGACCAGCATCATGGATATTAGAAATGGGTTCAACGGCAAAATTAACAGTATTCACAACACATGGATTGGCCGAATATTTTTACACTCATACTCTTCTTTCCATGAACAGGTTGAAGGAATCCAGCCAGACAGTGACAGGGTGGGGTCCAGGGCTTGAGCCTAAATGACCCTGCCTTTGGGGAAGCAGATTTCTAGCTGTCTGATGCCCATTATGAGAAAAAGCATCTTGCCCTGGCTTAATATCCAATCTGATTCAAGTGAAACATTCCACAAAGGCCGTAGTCTAGCACCTAAAAGACAGCTGGGCCTTCACCCAGTCTATAGTGTAGGCTGTCTGGATTGTTATATGCTCATAAAAGTTTATTTAATAAATGCCTTGATGTGTGACAGAATTTGACAAGACTTACTTTCACTATAACCAAGGAGAGAGGCTGTGGAGAAGTAGCTTACTTTCATCTATCTCAAGCATTTGAATGGCTATTATTACAGAAAAGAATTTAAGAGCTGTGCACAGCTAGATCAATATAAGCCAGTGTGTGATGTCAAGTCTGTGCTAAGAGATGGGCACACATGTGAATTAGCAGCTGTCTGCAGGGAACAGGCTAAGAAGAAAAGTAAATGTGTTAGTAAAACAACAGCAGCTACTCACTATAGGTCCACCTTGTGCCAGGCATCATCTTGAGAGCTGATGTATATTATTCTTGAATCTTTTAAAAACCCCTGTAGATAATTAGTATTTTTGATTGATAAAAAGATTCAGAGAGGTCAGGCAATGGGGAAAAATCAAGGTCAAGATTCAAATGAAGTCTGTCCAAAAACTACAACTCAAAAACATTTCTCTCCAAATCATGCTGCATCCTTAGATAGGAATGCACACACACACACACACACACACACACACACACACCCACACACACACCCCTACCTACCTACCTGAACTAGACAAATAACCAACTACCAAGTCAAATTAATATGAGAAAAACTTACAAATGAACTCTTCTCTCCAACAGACTTCCTGGGGGTGAATGGCCCCAATTCATTTGTTCATCTAAAATAACTCTACATTTACATGCATAAATGCCTTTGGTTCAAAGAAGCACTGTAGTCTGAGCATTATTCCTTATTGCCTTCCATCCACCTCTGTTACCTGCCTGGTCCTATAGTCATTTTAATGTGTAACTCCTGCAGTAATTGTAAGCTTCAAACAAACAAACAAACAAACAAAAAACTGAAAAAGGCACAGAAAATCGAGATCAGTCTCATCATACATGAGTGAACCATTCCAGGCTCTGGTGGTTTGACCCCAAGAGAGTCTCTTGACCTCTTCAGGGATTGATTTTCTCCTCTGTAAAGGGGGTTATTTGGCATGAAGATGCACAAGAAACATGTTTGTCACTGTGCCTACAGCATAGCAAGCACACAGTAAATGCTGGTGTTATTTTTATTATTCCCTCGGTAAACTCCCAACTAAAACATTCCTCGTAAAGACAAAACAAGAAACCATCATAGGCTGACGATAATACTTCTGGAGTATTTCACTTTCGAATGCTCCCTACTCACTGAGTAATTATCATCTCTCTTTTCCCCCTTTTTCACCATCTTTAAATATATTGTCTTCTCTTAGTTTAAACTCAGTTACTTTAATTCTTTACTGTAGCTGGGTTTAGGATCACTGGGAGCTGCATTTCTAGCAGGGCAACAGCTCACAGTCCACCTCCAGATGTAACATTAATTGTTGCACCAACTGGGAACTTGATAACGAGAAGACACCTGAATACCGTAAGTGACCAGTCCAGGGTTGTTGGCCACGGATTAGCTGGAACCAACTGTCTAGGCTGGCCCCCTTGAGGTGGGCTATAGGAAGGCTGAAACCCTGTATTTCAAGAAAAAAAGGAAAAAGATACATATTTTCAGTTTCCACTGAACTCCTATTGACAACTCTGCGAGTTTGGGACTGTAACCGAAATGTAGTATTAGATACCCCCTACTGGTCTTTTGATACTAACCAAACTGTGATTTTGTAAAATGCTATAAAATGGTTTTTTTTTTTTAATGAAATCTAGTTTATATCTAGGAAATATATGCCTATTAATCACAGGATTCGAACTGCCAGTTGAAGGGCAATTAGTGCCAGCAGCCATTATTAAGACTTAGGGGACAGGTTCCACTGGGATAGTCTGGCCTAATCTCCCCCCTACACATGTAGAGGGGAATGCTGGACCCTGCACTGCCTCAGTTTCCTCTCCAGTTTGATCCTCTGCTGGTGCGGAGGCAATCTTAGCTTTGGAGATTCCTTGCTCCCGCCTTCGCAGGCTGTGAGAAGTCACTCATGAGCGGGCTGCCTCATTAACTCACCATGAGTGTGCAAGGAGACAACCTTTCTTTTGCTATCTTTCATTCCAACCTTTTCCTATCACTTTTGTGCTTTCTCTTTCTTTTTTTTTTTAATTTGGAGGCATGTTTCTGCTAAAGATTAGAGAGGGAGAAACCCTAAAAGTTTTTAGTTAGCCTTTTGCTCCTTTACAACTGAAAAAATTAAAGGTTAGACATAAGGTACATCTATAGACAGATGCATTCTTTGATGGCACCTTATTTAAAGGATAACAAATTAAATAACAGATTTCTTCATGTCATTTACTATCTTATAATTAGATAAGGTAACTGACTAGAGAGTTGTTCTATACTAAGATGAGACGTTTAGGTGTGTTTCAAAAATAATAATGTTATCATGATCGTCATGCGAGAATGCTATAGGTTATTAATCTCAATTTTTTCTTGTAGAAGTTTATAATTGCTACCATTTTTAAACACTAATTCTGGGGCTGGGGATTTAGCTCAGTGGTCAGAGTGCTTCCCTAGCAAGCACAGGCCCCAAGTTCAATCCCCAGCACCAAAAAAAAAAAAAAAAAAAAAAAACAGAGTTTAAAGACTAATTCTGAGATAACTGTTCTATGATAATTGTTATCTTTAATAAACTCTGTCCTCAGGGCTACTTAAACAGACTCTTATGCGAAGCCGTCAGCCCCTATAATACTCCTATCATCAGAGTCAAAGCGGCCTGCTAAAGAGAGACTGGTTCAAAACCTGCGCCTCACTAATGAGGCTGTGGCACCTCTGTGGATAGTCGTACCCAATCCCTGTACTTTACTGACACAGACTTAAGCCTCAGCCAGCTTTTCTGCCTTAGATATTAAGATGCAGGCTGGGCCCCCTTTACCAACTTCTTAAAGAAACCCAGAACCTAGACATCCTAACAGCAGCACAAGGAGGAACTTGTGCAGTTAAGAAAGCTGAATGTTGTATGTATGTCCCTGATCCTTCTTTTAACATTTCGGTGGCTACTCAAAATATTAGACAACAAATTAATGCCATGCCAGATTCTGAAGCTTCCTGGGCCTTTTCCTTACCCTCTTTGTGGGAGGCCATCACTGGTTCTTTGGGGCAGAAACAATTGTTGGCCATATTAATAATGGTTTTGCTGGTCTTACTGTTTGGCCCATGCATGTTTAACTGGTTCTTTGGTTTTGTCTGCTCCAGACTTAAAGCTATACGCCTACCCAAGATGAGAATGCCTGATGTATAGTGAGGACCTGTAGACAGACTCTCTAGAGAGTATCTCTAACCACACCCCGATCACCTGCTGAAAGTAACAAAAGTGACCATCGCTCTTTGCCCCGTCACACAGCTAAGGGGGACCTCTTCAAGGAAGCAAAGTATCTAAGCAAAGTAATAAAATTAACTTCTCCCACTATACTGCCAAATGTAACCTGTCATCCCTTGCTGGCTGTCCAACAACTAAGGTTTGAGAGACCTAATCCCAAAAGGTAACTGGTCTAAGAGAACAGCCAACATTTTGGCCCTGGCCCTCCAAGGTCAACAAGGACCCAGGACATGAGGGAGCCTTGCTACAAAATCCTACAATACTAGTGAGTCATACAACCTCCTGAGCAAGGAGATTGTTAGACCCCGAGGACAAGCAAGAGTCAGCCAGTGTGCATCGTGCTAAAGGAGGGTCACTAAAGGGAAAACTGTTTCCATGTTTCCCAGGAACACCATGTGGTCTAGCACTGAACATGACGCATCCTGGCAGATGATACATTTGACAGAGGATCAATTAAGAGCTAAGAGGCTCCGACCATGACCCCAGAAAGAATGCCTGAGGAGACGTGACTTATTAGGAGATAAATTACTATGATTAACAAAGGTGTCACCTTAGCTTGGTCTTGAACATCCAACAGCAGGAAGACATATCCAGAGATATGAGTAACAGTGATATAGGCCAGACATATAGGGGTAAAATCTCCAATCACTGACCCCTGCTAAAATCCTAAGAGCCAGCTGGTTACAGTTGTTATTCCAACCCATTAAAAACATTATCTGACATGGCTCCTTCCCCAGTCTATCTTTCCATCCTGTTGTTCAGGCTTTAGCCATACATTCCTTTGTCTTTTGGTAAAGCTCCTTTTTCTTTTCCTTTGGCTAGGGGACGCCAAACCCCAAGTGGTCATACAGATAAAACTCACTGTAAAGCTGTCAGATTTCTACCGAGGCCCATCAGACAAAACCTCTCTGCTAAAGATATCTGTGCACTGCTCCTCAACTATGATCCCATTCAGCTCGAAGAAGCCAGGTTGGTCGTCACCCATTTCCCAACAGCAGTTGGATGACTATCTCAGAGTGGGTAATGTAGCAACAAGGGTCCCCCATACATAGGGAAAAGGTAGGGTAAAGGCCTCATTGGACATCATTAAAAATTAATAGACCAATTTGGACCTCTCCAGCCAGACTCTGAAAGGCAAAGCCAGCAATAATCCAATAGTTAGAAACATAAGGACAGCTAGATTCCAACAGTTAAAGAGACAAAGGCAAAGGAACTAGTTTGGGGAAGACCCCAGGTAGTGTGATTAACATAAAAGTCACAAACTCCCCCTTTATTTGATCTTTACATCTACATAACCTGGCCATAACCCACCCATAATCTTACCCTCTACCAAAGGACAAGGAAAGGTTACATGGCTAAGAGAAATCTGAGGCAAAAGTGACAGCCAAGCCCAAGAGCCCATCAGATTCCAAGGGCCAACACAAGGAAAAACCCAATAAAAGGGACTACAGAGAAGGGTCCATATGTATTTCACTTTCAAATGCTTTCTACTCCTCGAGTAGCTATCTATCATCTTTGTTTTCCCCCTTTTCCACCATCTTTAAATAAATTGTCTTCTCTTAAAAAAAAAAAAAGATAATACTTTTGCCTTCTCATCTCTAGTTTTCATAATCCCAACAATATCACTATTTCTTCAAGATTAATTTTCCACATAAACTATATACATTATTTGCCACAGTATGTGCATAATCCCCATACAGTATTCTATCACAACACCCACTATGTTCCCTTCTATGATATCCCTTCCATTCAGAATTGCATCTTTACCACTTTTAAACTTTGAGAAGGCAGGGACCGTGTTCTACCTCATCTGCTCCTGTGTCCCCAGCGCATGACTGGCACAGGTCGAAGACACAGTAGGGCCAAACAGCATCTGTTCTTACAGCAGAATTAAAGCTCATCTGCAAAATCCCGGGAGGCAACACCTTGGCTTCCTACTGCTATGAGAAGTCTCTCCCAGTCAGTTCCGAGATCAGCTTACATTTTGCCTCTTAGGTTTCCCCTGCAGACACACCAGGATGTATCTTATCATCTCTGCCTCATTTAATGTGGTAGTTTTGCTGTTTCTCTTCAGAAGTGACAAATCAATAATGTGCCATATTAGCTTTCTTGTCGCCGAGACACAGCACCCAATGCACACAATTTAAAGGAATCTCACAGTTTCAGGGGATTCAGTCCATGATGAGCCAACATCCCCCCACCCCAAGCAAGAACTGTGGTGGAAGTGTGTGGTGCAACAAAGCTGCCAGGATCATGGAAGCAAGGAAGCAAAGCAGGGGAACAGCACTGAGACGAAAGGGCCAGAGATCGCATTTAGTACTCAAGGCCATAACTCCATAACCCACCCAGACACACCCACAAGGGTGCTCCACCAGATCCCAAGTCTAATTAAGTTGACACTCCACACTCACCACACGTGCCTTAAAGTTTAAGCACTTCCCAGGGCTACCCATGATGAGTGGGGCAGAGCACGAGCTCCCTCAGAGTCTCCATAGCCATGGTGTATGGTGAGGCTATGAGATCCACTTTGGCCATGATGAAACTGGGGCTCTGAATGGTTTCAGAGACAGCTTACGACATGCAGCCACAATGAAACGTAGGCCCAGCTGTCCAGCAAATACACTCTTCCACTGCTCACATGGGCCCAAGAGAACTCTCTAGAACAGAAAATTCACTTCTGCAAAATTTTACTTATTTTTAAATTTTAATTATGCTTTCTTATTCAATGAAAAAATATGCATTCTCAGAAGGCGATAAAGTATAGTTCTTTGATTTACTCAATGAAAAAATATATGTTTATTAATCTACTCAAAAAATATTAGCTGTGCACCAGCTAGTGTGAGGTGCTGTGTGAACTTAACAGAGAAGAGTTGTAGCTTACAGGGCAACCCAGACTGCAGTGAAGTCAACATTCCTGAAACAATGACATTTATCATGGCTACAAAATAACCTTTTTGGGCTATCTTCTAAGTGACCCTGCACAATAAAACTAGACAAAAGATAGCAGATATCTATATAAAACTTCGAACACAAGCTAAAATTAATTTTTTAAGAAAGAGATCCATGATAGCTTTGGTCTTGACATTAATATTCTAATTTAGTTTCCTTGTAACACAAAATGTACAAATAAAAACAAAATCAAAACAGGCAGAAAAACAAAAAAAGGAAGAACAAAAAGATTGATTTGGTTTTTTTCAGCAACAACAACAACAACAACAAATCTACACACACAAAACATGGTGCATATAAAAATAAGATCTTTTCTTGGAGTGTCCAAACTTGGATTTAATTGGATGACAGTCCCTTCTAAACTCATTTTTAACTTCTTTTTAAAGAGCTGAAATAGACTAATATGAGTTAAAAGCTAGTTTTTAAAACAAGTCACTTTTTCCTTAACTAAATCAATCAGGCATGTTTCAATTGGAATCCTCTAATAGAATCCATTTACTAGAAATCTGATTCCACTTTCAGAGGATAAGAAAGAGATTATCATCTAACAGTAGCTGATTCTCGCAGACACTTTTTGTTTAGATTCTTGGTGTTTATATCCAAAACTGGGACAAACAGTTGAATGTGGGTAAAATAACAGGACTCACACCAACCATCCAGAGAAGTTTTACCTCTGGGGACACAGTGCCCTCCTGAGGAACCAAGGACCAGTCTCCCTGTGAACCTCAGGTGTCTAGAATCCCATCCTGCAGCCATCATTTTAACCTCCTAAGAATACCTAAGAAAGCAGTGGTTCACAATCTTGAAGATTAAAAATGGTGCTGTGAAAGATTATACAGATCACTGGGGACTGCTTGTCACAAAACTTCCAGGAAGTCAGAAATCCATTCAGTCACATCTCAGTTTACCAATGTTCTGGATATTTAGGTTGTTTTACTGTTTTATAAGAGTTATTGCCTGAACAGAGAATAGAAAAGTCTTGGTCACCAAAACTACCTTGATAAATTATTAAATATCCAAGCATCCCTACCACTTACTCAAGAAAACTTGGGGCTAATTTCAGCAACAAAAGTGCTAGATTAGGGGCTGGGGGTTTAGCTCAGAGATTAGAGTGCTTGCTTTGCAAGCACAAGGCCCTGAGTTCGATTCCCACCACCAAAAAAAAAAAAAGTGCTAGATTATTAAAAGAAAAAAAAGCCAAATCTCTACATCAAATTTCTAGACTTCTACTAATTCAGTCATTTCTTCATTAAGTTTCTATCAAGAAGAAAACTCTTAGTGGAATATTCACCAATAAAGATTTCCATACAATTTTAGACCAATGGTTTTTCAAAAGCCATCATCATAGAAATTCCAAGTGGTTATTTTGATTTTAAAAAGTTTATCCTGAATGTTATCTGGTGCCTCAGCCACATATCTGTTACCAATCACCACCAATGTTCCACTAAAAACCAAGCAAACACTATTCTCTACTATGAAAAGTACTTTTCTGGCAATTTGGTGAATTCTTTTCTTCTAGAGAAAAATAAATTTTAAAATGAATGAGACTGAGAGGAGATAAGTTCAACAATCATAAAATCAGAATTTTAGGGCCTAGGCATAAACACATCACACAGTGGTAATTTACTTATAACTGTCTCCAATCCCTTGATTATATATGTTTTGAAGACAAGGACAATATCCTTATTTACAGCAAACAGTACTGTAAATATTCAATACATTCATCTGAATTCAACTGATTGAATCTGACATGAACTTCAAAATCATCAAATCCAACGCACCTCCCCTCTGCCTTTTTTGGGGAGGAAGAGTGGTGGTACTGGGGGTTGAACCCAGGGCCTTCACACTGGGGTACATTCCAAGCCCTTTTTTATTTTGAGACAGGGTCTTGCATTAAGTTACTAAATTGCCAAGGCTGAGCTGGAACTTGGCATATTCCTGCCTCAGCCTCCCGGGGACTGGGATTACATGTGTGCCACCACACCCGGCTCACAACAGCTTTATGAATCAAGTGTGCCTCATTCATTATGTTCGCTATCACCATTTTATGATTTGCAAAGCTGATTCCATGTAGAGTTCCCAGTCACATCTCTGTCACTGAGGCACATCTTCCCTGTGGTCACTAGGATGTGAAATTGGGGAATCAAGCTGGGATGTTACCCCTCCCATTTCTCAGGTAGGACATATAGTATTCTCTGATGGTCGAGAGTGACCCAGTTCAGAACGGGCAGAGACCCAGATGTACCCACTCGCCTTTCTCACTGAGTGGGGGCCCAACTGTGGGGAAGGGGTAAAAGGGAGAAAGAAAGGGCTGGGTCTCTTCTCAGCACCAAAAGCTGCCTAGAAATTGCTTGATGTGGCACAAATTGCTCAGGGTTGGTCTCAGCATTTGAATCTAAGTTCTGACCTTTGTCCTCAGGCAAATCCTTCTGCTTTTGTAAACAATTTTCCTACTTTTCTAATGTAAAATGTTGCAAAGTAACACTAAAATTTCCTCACAGAGTTATTGCGATGGCCAATTAATGTCTGGGATAAATTTTAGTAAACTATGAGACACAATATAACACTAGGTATCATCCCAAAAGAATAAGGAACTTAATATTCCTAAATATTCTTCATCAATGTTCTCCAAACTTCATTAATGTTCTCCAAACAGGCCGACTGTTCAACTAATTTACAAGGAAAAAGTATAACATCAGTAATTTAATGGGAAAAAAGAGGCATCTAGAACAAATTAGTTTAAGAAATGGAGAAACCAATGAATTACAATGAATCTTGGACATGTATCTTAAACAAAAAATGCTATTTAAGAGTAAAGGTTTGCCAGATTTACACAAGGTAGAGGGCACATTCAACAGTCACAAGATGAAGGTGAAAAGATTTTCAATATCAAAAAAAAAGTTAAAAAAAGAATTTTTGCTTTGTGTAACACTGGTATTGTATTTTCAATTTTAAAAACCCACCACAGTCACTCACCCACGACACACAAGTGGTGAGGACACAGGCGAGATGCTACTAAGTAATCACAGACTTGTGCTGAGTAGGAGACATCACAGGCCAAGACAATGAAGGATGTTTGCCTTGCTGTGCGTGCACCTGTGAGCATCCACGCTGGTCTCAAGCAACTGGAAAGAATTAGGAAGAAGGAAAACAGAAAGAAAGGCTCCCCGGAGAATCCCCTTCACCTCCACAGCAAGCAGGCCCACCTCTGAATAGGCAACCAGCTTGGTGCTCAGAGAATCTGGGAGTTTTCAGCATTAAACAAAACAATGACAGCAACAAAGGAGCTGGCTTCTGATCTGAGTAAGGGAAGAATAGGATCTTGACTTCTTCCCCCAAGCTCCTCTGCTAGTTAAATTGTGCCCTAAAACCCACACGCCCGGAAGCTAGGCAAGGGGCTCTGAGTATATAAGGATGGGAAACCACATCTTACTGGAGGGTTTATTCCTTGTGAAGGGAGATTCTTAACAGGACCCCTCAACTCCATAAGGGCAATGAAAACAACTAGATTTAAACAAATCGCATTTCTCTACTGCAGTCCCCTCCCACCCCCAGCATGTGGCTCTGGCTGCAGCTTCTGCCCATCCAGCACTTCCTCCTGGGGTTTTTCTGGACAGCGACCAAGAACACCTCAAAGCCCACTGACTCTGAGCTGTGACAGCACCTTCACTGCAAGACTGCTCCTGACTGCAAGATGAAAAACCAGCGTCACCTCCCTGGCTTGGGCTGAAGAAAAGCTCTTTCAGACTCAGGTTTAGCAGGGGGTCTTGGACAATTCGCTAAATCATGTCCCTGAATTTGGAGAAGACAAAGGCTATACTGGTTGATCCCCCAACTCCCACCTCCTGAAAGAACATAAAAAAGATTAATTTCTGAGTTAGGAAATCAGACTTCAACCAACCATTGTGTGGTCATGAGAATTACTCCTAACTATGGGTGAGCCATCAGGCACTGGATTCAATCAGTGGCTGAACTCATCCTTTCCACACTGTGACGGAGGTGACAGGAGTGACTGGCTCCACACAGCAGCAAAGAACTGGCAAAATGAGCAACTGGGATGAAGGCAGCAGCGGCCTGCTCAAGGGTCACACCTAACCGAACAACTGTTTAATTCTGGGCTCTGATGTACCGGCTAACCTGGCCACACCTTCCCACCTCGTCAAGACTGCCATCCACCATGTCACACAAGGGCCACCGTGTGAAGACCAGGGAAGAGACTTCTCTTGGGCCTCAGTGTTAGCGAAAGTCCATCTGCTGCCGAGAAGCCAAGCTACAATGACAAGAAGCATAACAGCAAAGGAACCAATGATGAGCAGACTACAAGAAGAAAAATACTGTGTCCTCTGCTTCTTTAAAACATTAAGAATCTTTGAAATGGTTGTGATTCCAACATTACATCAATTGGAAATAAGTGATAGGTATGGCTAACACTAGCAATGTGGATCTAATATATATACATGAGAATTTTTTTTTCTTTTACTCAGACTGTAGAAGATTGTTGAAAAATTAATGTAACGTTTTTCGTAGATTTTCCTGGGTACTACTGACCCAACTCTACTGAATTACAAGTATAACTTCTTGCTGAATTTAAGTGGCTCATTCCAGACTGACCACAATAAAAAAGGTCTCACCTTAGCTGACTTAATACTAGCAAGTATTTAGGTCTCCACTCAGTAAGTCACATTTCAGAACATTCTCTCCATATCGCCTCCGGACATTAAGGACAAGTACTGTACTTGATCCTCCACTATCCTCCTGACACTGCCTCAGAAAGACGACTCTTGTCTTTGAAAACTTAAAGGTAACAGTAAAAGTGTTGGCATTAAACTGTCTATTAAATCAAGGTGAACTGATTTCACATGACACTGAATTCAGTCAGCCTCAAGCCATTTCCTATAAATAACCTTGATGGGATTAGCAAATGAAAGCCAGAAACTGTAGAAAACACTGTACTCAGTGGAGGCTGAAGAGCCTAAGTTAGTTTTACCAATAGGAATTTGGTAATTCCAGACAAGTTATATACACCAGTGAAGGCATTCAGGTAAGACTAACACCACCGTTTCCCAGGCCGGCAAAGATAGCTGGCTGCAAACAGCAAGACTTACAAGACAGAGAGTTACGGAAAATCTTCTTACAACAGGACTTAATGAAGAGCCCAGAGATTTGTGCTTTCAAATCCAACAAGAATGATTCATCTTTGCACGTTGGGCCAGGACAACACTGAGAGTAAATACTCTTCTTCATATTGTAGAAGGATTTTCTGCTCAGGTCAAGAACCAAATTATTATGAGACAGATGACCAATTATCAAGTATTTCAGTCTATTTTTAATCTATTTTCAGAAGATAATAAATGTGTTTATGGTTTACTTAGAATTCATGATTTAGTCAAGCTGTGAGATTAAAATGTATAATTGTCTTCCTTGTTTCTTTCTACCCAGGATCTGATTTATTAATCTACTCTTAAAACAGGAATAACTAATATATTTGTATTCAAAGGAATTAAATAAATATTATTTCCATTCCAATGGTTCCCAAACAGAAATGGTAAGATGCACATGGCTCAAATAGCCAGAGAACCTTAACTTCTGAAAACCACAGAAACACAAATCCTTTAAATCCATTTCTGCCAAAGTCCACAGAACCTACAGAAATTTAGGTTTAATACCATATAATTTCAGCAGAGCTGGAAATTGGAGGTTTCTAACATAGTTCCAACAGACAAATTTAAGACTAACTCTTAAATTGAAAGAAATGTTGTCTACAATTAGTAATTAGGGAAGGGAAAACACCAGCATAATTAGAAGTTCCCAAACTTACTACTAAACATAATATCATTCCCAGGATAGCCCTTTTTTTCTCAATCATACAAGTGCATTTCATATTTTGAGCCATCCTTCACAGCATCCCAAATACATTTTTAGTTAAATCTAAAAAAAAAAAAAATAGGCCACTGCAGTCTTTGGTAACAGAGCCTTTTTAAAATTTGAATTAAAAAGAGAGTTCACAACCAAAGAACCACTCACACAGGAGCACATGTGCATCAGTGATGGGATCTGCTCCCATCCAGGGCAACTTCGTTGTCAGCAAACAGAGACGCTCCCTCTTCTGCTCAGAAAGCTATGATTTTCTCTATTTTGCTAGCTCTTGCTTTCTCAGTCTCTAAAAGAACAAACTGTATGTGCCCATTTTCTTCAAGAAAGATGAGAATTCAGTAGATATTTCATTTTTTTTTAAAAAAAATGTTGAATTTAGGTCAAAAGGCAAAATAAAAGATAGACAACAAGAAACAGGGAGATAGTACTTTTGTGCAAAAGGGAAGGGAACCAATGGGGGAAGGGGAGGACAGAAAGGGTATAAAAAAAGAAATGTGTTATATAGATGCATCTACATCCCACAATGAATGTGATCATTCTGTACTGCAAATATGTATCATAAAAAAGAATGCTGAATTCTGTGGTTATAAATCACAATTTACTACCAGCCTCCACTTATCCAAGTCTTTGCTTTACCTGATCTGGTTCATTATTAATGACTAATTCAGCCATATTAGTTGAAGAGGTTGGCATTAGTAAGCCAATTTTTTTTCCTACAAAAAACACCCCAAACTACACATCTCTCCTGACTTTACTGTCAACAGCATCAGCGGGTCAAAACCCTGACATCAAATGTAACTCACAGTTCTACTTTTGCCCTCTTCACTAAGTAAGACTCCAAGATCTTTTAATTCTGCTTCTGAAATAGCTCCCTATATTTATTTTTTCTTCTCCATTTTTACCAACATTGCCCTCTGCAAATCACCCCCAGATTACTGAAACAGACTTCAGCTAAACTGAAAAAGGGAAGGAAAAAATCTCCCAGATTATATGCCACCAAGAGAGTCACTATTAATGTTTTGGGAAACATCTTTTCTGACGACTTTCTCTGAGATGAGCTACACACTCACATGAGTTTATATGAATGTAACCATATTTTAGATTCTCGACATACTGCTTCCTTCATGCAAAATTAGACGATAAGTATCACATCATTTAATTTTAAAATACACACTTGTATTTCCTTAATAATCTTTCCCTAGCCTTGGTTTATAGAGAAATACACATTGAGATTATATCTTACCCAAGGTATAGAGTAATTTAATAACATTCAAAGTCCTCCCAATCTTGCCAACGTTTACCTCATCCAATCTCAACGTACCCTACTCCCCTATATCACCCTCTTCATTCAAATTACTTTGGTCTACTCACCATCTCCTAAAACTCCATTAGTACCTCCACTTCATACAGTAGCTTGTATTCTTCTGTTTCCTCTCAAATGTATGCCCTTCCTTCCATACAAGTCCTGCCTCTTCATTCATGTATTCATTATTCATTCAGTCAATATACATTTTCTATACAAGGACAGTGCACCAGCAACAAAGACTTGGAGTTGAACAGTATGTATACCAGCCCTGCCCCAAGCAACTTACCAACTATGTCCAAGAATGGCAGCTGAACAACTAATAACATAAACAACATGATGAACAGCAGATCAAGACGCATGACAGAGACTTCTGTGGCACAGGTCAGAGAACTTCCTCTGTGGAGCTCCGGCAAGACCCAGGCCCATGTCAACTCCCAGACCAGAACTCCTCCCTCTCATCTGTTATCTGCACTTTCCTTCCAAAACCTGGCCTAGGCCCTCTCACACTGGGATTGACTTTGGGGTTTGTTTGGGGTTTCCTCCCTACTGCAGCAGTTAAGTTCTTACAAATAAAGAACCTGCTTTATCTGTGTGTGTGTGTGTGTGTGTGTGTGTGTGTGTGTGTGTGTACACGTGTGTGTTCCTAGGAATTAGTACAAAGCCTCACACAAAACAAGTCATAGTTCACTGTCACTGATGCTGCTATTGCTGACACTGGGAAATAAGAATTTGACTATAACTAGTAATTGCATGCTTCCAACGAATTTAGATGCTCTTAAAAAACCATTTATCAACAAAATCATTTACCATTTATCTTATAGTTTACTTTTTTATTTATATTGTGGGTTTCTCATATAAGAGAAACCATGTGATATTTAAACATATGTGTTTGATTTATTTAACAATATGGTCTCAAGGTGCATCTGTTTTCTACAATGACTCAAGTTTATCCTCCTTTATAGCAGAGCAGTACTTCATGTACATAAATGCCACACTTTCTTTATCCATTCATCTATTGGGGGACATATAGGCTACTTCCAAGATTTAGCTAGTATGATAAATCTTTTGCAACTGGTAAGAGGACCAAGAGATGGAGGGAAGCAGGAGAGAAGGAAAGGGCGGTAAAAAGAATTAAAATGTGTAAGGTATATGTACCGACTTTCTATGATGAATGTAATCATTATATACTGCACACATGTACTAATAAAAATAAAAATTAAAACAATAAAGGTTATATGCTCAACACACATGTAATCTCGCTCAATATATATGTCCCTGATTTTTATTTAAATAAAATAACCAAATTTTAGAAATCATTTACATGCCTAGCATGCAGGAAGCCTTGGGTTTGATCCCCAGCCCCATGCCCAAAACACAAACCATTTGCAGCTGTTCTTAGTATCTTTAGCTAGGTTGTTTCCACTTACCTCAAGTCTCCGCTGAGCATTGCTATGTACGAAAAAACAATGTGGATTCCTCCTGCTGAGTTTAGTAGTGCTAGGCTAAGCATCAACAACCCTAACATTCCATGATCAGTAATACCTAAAAAAGGACTGTACTGAGCTGCATTTCTATAGCCACACCCTGAATCTACTAGTAAATGGATGAAAAAGCACTTTATCACCCAAACATAACACGTTTTGGGAAAGTAAGAAGCCCATATTTAAATAGCTCTGAAAAATACTAATATAAATGTTGCTTCCCTTGCCCACTTGGAAAAAGAAATTACAGTGGCTGCTTTGCAGGCCTGTGGAGACACAGAAGTGAAGGTTCACAGGAAGTCACACTGCAAAATATCTGGCTCCAATGAACTGTGCTCTGACTTCTTACCATGAAAAGAAAAAACCTGGAACCAGCCCTCAAATAAAAGAAAAATGGCAAATACAATGCTAACAAATATTCTTGATTTTCTGACCAGGCCAAAGCTTCTGGTAAGAACACTTTCATCCTGAGGTAAAATTACATCTAATGTGCTTTTTTGTGTTTCCCTTGATGAGAGTCATACTTGTTCCAGTTAGTTTTAATTCCATTCCACCTTGCTCCAGCTACTAACAGATATCTCTTTAAGAAATGTAAGAATACCCAGATCGTGCCAACCCCACAATCAGAAAACTACGGCGGCTCCCAACTGCTTCCCAGATGAATGATATAATAACAAATATTGGCATGTCCCTAAAAACCCTAACTTTTCCTTTAACTTACAGTTCCATAGCCTTGGCCCAAGAATGAGCCTCGGGGTCAGTAAGCTCCCCAAAACTAAAACTAACATATTGAATGTTCTTGCACATTTTCTAGAGGAAAGACCCCAAAGTTTTCAGAGTCCCACTGGAGTCTCTAACCTCACAAAGGTTCACAAATATAACTAATTTTCCTCTTTCATCACCTCCATCATCTTTAATGGCCCACGTCCATTATTATTTCACAGATCTGGAATTTCTAGCAGGGTCAAGAAAACCTACCTGCTGTCTTGAAGCAAGAGACATATGATTGCCTTTCGTTAAAACGTCCCAACCCTCACAAAGCTCTCTTTGAAAGCTCCCCTCCACCACTCCATCCCAGCAGGCCTCGCCAACCCCACTGCCCCCGGGCTATCGGAGTCACGGATCCTCAGCTGGTGACAGACAGCACCACTAACTAACAGACAAGGACACCAGGCTAGTGCACCTCAACTACTACCGCAAATGTGCTCAAGTGCGTTTTCTTTATACTTTCCCCAAATAATGACAATAGAAGGCCTTTCAAGACAAGTCCTGAAATAAATAATGATGAAAATGCAAGAATCCAAAGCTGGAATATAAAGCATTTTAAAACAGATCAGCACACACCTCCATCTTACGGAATGATGATTGGCTATAAAATGGATCCCAACAACAAACTGTCTTTTAAATGTACATAACAGTAATTAATATTAAAATTTATAAACAGTAAATGTAATCTCAAATGAATAAAGCAAATGTTGCTTTCCCCTTTCGATATTTCAATTTCAACTTGGGACAATTTACTTGACAAATTTAACAGTCAACTAAAACCATTTTTAAGAACTCAGCAAAATATAAATGACAACACAAAAAATTCCACATCTCACACCAAATGTTTCCATGTCTTGTGGAAGTGTACCTGTAAAAATTTAGGGTGAATGAATGAATGAATAGCAACACAGCCCACAGAAAAGTCAAAATATTAAACATAAGGCATTTTGTTTTTAACAACCATTTTCATAATTAACAATTTATGGTTAATACTTCCTGGCTTTTTTCATTTATCTCTGAAGATTTCTCTCTTCCCCCAAAAACCAACCAAACAAAAACAAAACAAAAACAACCTGTAGAAGTTTCAGACGATACTCCCTCCCTATTCCTGACATCTGAACTCCCTAACGGTGTCTGTGTTCAAATCACATGCGGTCACCCAGAAGGGAGAGAGAAGCCCTGCCTTTCTGGCAGCACACATTCAAACAACTTTTTCCTTCAGCACATATTTTCATCTCCATTCTAGGTGGAAATGCATTTTTTTGCCAACAGTTCTTCAAAGTGACAGCCCAACTCAGGCTGAGGATGCGCGCAACACTGACAATGATGGCGACACCACGGCTGAGTCACGGGGTGCTCTTGCGTGCTAAGTGGGCTCCAAGTGTGTCTGGGCCCTTCAGACCCCGCAGACACCCACCGTTATCTTACATGGGGGAAACTGAGGTACTGCGGGGTGACCTCGTTTGCTAGAGGCCACTAAGCCCAGAAGCAGAGGGCCAGTTGGAACCTGGTGGTTCGATGTGAGAACTAGAGCTCTTTGTCACCAGGCTGTACTGCATCCCCGTGTGAAATAATTTGCGAACTTTCTGACTTCCTTTTCTGTTTGTAAGAATCTGATTGAACAGCTACTGAGAGTATAACAGGTTATTACTGACATTCTCAATGTCTACTTTGTGTGTCACTTAGAAGACAACCAGATCTCTTGAAAAACACATCTTTTAGGTCTATATCCAAGACAGCTGGAGTTGGGTTTTGTATCAGTATGACAAAAAAACAGGAGCCACTTTTAGGGCCTACACTGAGGACTCTGAGGTGGGGTTTAGCAGGCAATGGAGGAACTGAGAAGCCATCAGACAGGGTGTGAGGCTCCAACCTAGAGCTGAGCAGCAGCAGGAAGCCGCCTCCGTCCGCCAGCGGGAGGGATAACTGGAGGGCCAGGAACACCAGAGCCCACTTTCCAGGATCCCCTGATGGAACAGCAGCTGCTATGGAGGAGACACTGCCCGCCCAGACTGGAGGGGAGGGAGGAACGCAGACTTCGGTCACCTCCTAGTGCCTCAGCTGCCATTGGCCCCAGGCCCTCCAACACGGAGCAGAGCCAGAGGAGGGTGAAGAGAGAGAGGCCCTCAGAAGCACAGGTCCCCACCGTGGCTGTTACCCACACAAACATCCAAAGTGAGGTCGGAAGTGTAGCCATGGTGTAAGAACTTCCTAAGCAAAAAAACCCAAAAAATCCCTCAAAAACAGATTTTTTTGATAATATAAAGTAGAAAACCAATTGTGTCCTGTAAATGTTCTTTCGAAAGGCCAACAAAATTTTATATATGTAACCACTCATGTACAATCTTTGCATGAAAACCATTCCCCAAGAGCCAAAACAGACATCCCCTTTCCCTCAGGTTTGATTTAGTGTATGCTTTTACTCATTCATTATCTATCACTCTGCATTTATGGCCAGACTCTACAGAGCTCTCTCTATTTTGCAATTAGGTTCTTTGCTCAAGAAAATCTTGGAAAATGGGTATTACCATTTGATTCTCTGGAACATTTTTGGCCAGCGAAGTCCCTTTTTTTTCCTCAGGAGTTATGACATGACTGGCAGGAGACCCTACTAGTTGTCGATCCAATGATCATTTTTCTCCCTGCTCCCCTCACAGCCCAGTGATTCTTCATACACTGCTTCCCCACATGCGATCAGGAGGGGAACCTGCTCCACACCCAGGGGACAGATCTGAACAGTCCAAGTCTAAGTGAAGAGGAAGTCAGAGATCTGCTCTGCAGGGAACACCTAGCAGGGCTTCAGCACATTTTTGTCATCATACTAGGGAAGGGCAGAAGGCCAGGGATGTTGCTAAATATCCCACAGTGCAGAGGACAGTCCTACAACAAAGAGGTGCCTGGAAATCCTGGCCTAGTTCATGGCTTCTAAAAGTGATCTTTTAAATTAGCGAAAACCAGCATCTCAGTACAGGAGCGTGTGAGAAATGCCAACTCTATGTCTCACCCCAGACTGCTGAGTCAGAAACTCTGCAGGTGGGACCTCGTACTCAACAAGCCCAGCTCACCATGACCAACGCTAGTGCTTCAGAGCTGTGGCCTGTGGCTCCAGGGGCTGGCAAACTCTGGCCCACGGGCCTGATGGCCTACTGTTGCTACAAGAGGCAAAGCTGGACAGACCGGATGGACTGCGCAGTCTAAAACAGGTACTGTCCAGCCCTTTAAGAAAAAGCTGGCCGACCCTTGAAGCCGGCTGTGCTAATTGTATTACTTTTGCCAGGTGCTGACTGAGGAATGGATCTGAGGAAGCCACGTGACTACAGGAGTCTAAGGCTGGAAGAGAACTGTGTTGGACATGAACATGGAGCCTGGCAGACCATCCTTGTTTCTGAGGGGCACAGACACAAAAGGATGTACTCTCTTTTCTGCTACAGTAGCCACTGCGCAGCCAGGAGGAAAGCCAGACTGAGAGCAGCAACTGTGCAAAGATAAGGAAACTAAACACAGAAAGAACCTGACGCCCATATGTTCGTTTTTTCCCATTGAGGTCATATAACTTGAGTAATAAGAAAAAATTAAAATTAAGGGGTAAAAAGACTGGATAAAAAGCCAAACGGGCAAAAAAAAAAAGTCAAACTCTAATAATCACAGGCATTTGTAATTACCTTAAGTCTATGTTTTAGTGTATGTTTGCATCCATAATGCATACAAATTCTAAATAAGACAACTCTGGTTTGAAACAAATTAAATTTTCCTCCGACAATAGAGAAGAACAATTATTTCCTTTTCCACTGCAAGCAGAGTAATTTAAACTACTAAACTATTCTGCATTTGCAGAAATATAATCGAAGGTTGCCATAGGGAGCTCATTTTCTCCAAGAACTCATCAATGACAGAAGAGACAGAGCTCGAATTTTAACCATGCTGACTTTGTGATATAACAAATCTAAATGGACATTTAAAATCTTCCAGGGTAAACATCCTCTTTTCCACAGAATAATGTAGTCAGCACATATTTACATACACCTGGCATTGTGAAGATTCTAGAGCCAAAAGCACAGAGGTCCCAAGATCCTGCCTTCAGGTAGCTTCTGTCTGGTAGGGAAAATGATAAAAAAACGCACAAAGAATTATAAGGAAAAGAACCACAGCACAGAAGTTTGCAGTCTTGTGAGAACACATAGGAGGGATAGATGATCTAGTTAGATCAAAGTCACGACTAAGAAAATATTATGGAAATTAATTTATCATACAAAGATTTTAGAAACTACACTTTGAAAGACTAGTATCTAAAAATGCTGCGTGCAGGGGATTATAAAGTTTGTTTAGCAAATTAATTTGGATGAAATTATCTAAAACACATTAGTCTGCAGGCAACAAACTTGATTTACAAAACACTATTCTTCCTAAAAGGTCACTGCACTTGGAGATTTGTCTTCATTACATTTTCAGTGTATACCTGGTAGGGGAAGATTTAATCTTTCAAGGCTAACATTTCAAGGACAGTTCCAACACGAACGACAAAGTCTTCCCAAGTACAAAGAAGGATCCATCCCAGGACTGCAGCTCAGCAGGGACATCCTGGGTTTACAAGGCCACCTCTAGTTGAAGCAGGTAGCATCCCCCACACTGTGGGACCAGGACCCAGACCATTACCCACCCGAGTCACCATGAGGAAAAGTTCGGCAAGAATCACTCCATTATATGTGAGACCAAATGGAAAAGCAATTTGTTGTATGATTATGGTCACTAGCATTGACAGTGTTCCGCAAACATGGAAGTATATACGTTCACTAAGCAAGAAAAGCAAGGGTAGTTGGTTTTTTGTTTTTTGTTGTTTTTTTTTTTGAGCTGGGTATCGAACTCGGGGCCTTATGCTTGCAAGGCAAGCACTCTAACCGCTCAGCCAAATCCCCAGCCCAGCAAGGGTAGTTTAGAGATAGAACTAATGCTATTGCATGTTAGGACCCAGGACCATAAGGTAAGAAGAGGCCATTTGGCCCACACAACTCACACAATTAAATACCATTAACTTCAACGATAAACTCTTGATTGTCAATACATCCCACAAGTACCTCCTGGCTGAAGAATCTCCAAGCAGTTGACCAACACCAGACCTGCTAGGGATAGTCTGCAAATATACCTAACCTCCATGTGATCTAACCTTCTCTGATAGATCCAAAAGGTCATCCACCTTCAAACTTACTCACTGAATTTGGTCTATTTACTAGAATTAGGTCCAGAATCTCTCCAAGAGATATTTTCTCAAGTATTGCATAAGAAATCAATGCTACTCTTTTTTTCTAGAAAATGACACTTTATGAATTTTGACCTGCTATTATCTACTATAATATCAAAAAATAAATAAAATCCTCCATGATCAAGGTCTAGGCCTTTATCTAAGAATCTCATCTGCTCCTCATCTATTTCTTTTCCCTCCAAACTTAATAAACTCACCTGGACATCTCTGTAGTGCGTTAGATATGCTCACTGTCTCTGAAGGAATAAAAACATCATCTCTCTATGTGACTCAGTGTTCTTCATAGAGCAATTGCTCCTAGCCCTTTAGTGTACTTCACTAAAACTCAGTTGGAGCCTACAGAGATGAGATAATGAACATCCTTCTAGAAGTTTCTCTGAGTCAAGCCACCTAGAGGAAACTGGGCTTTTGTCCCAGGAAATGACAGAAAGTGCAATCCCAGTGGTGACTTTAGACACTCTGGCCTGGTAGAAGTCCTCCACCAGCGCCTCCATGATCAGCCTGCTCTACCAGCTGTGCAAAACCCTGTCTTCTCATAAAATCAGCTTTACTGACCTGGTGGAAGTTCATGGTTTTGAAAATTCCACTTTAACTGGAAATTTTCTCAAATGGCTCTATACTTCTTGTTTGCTGACAACCAACATCCACAAATTTGGCAAGAACCCGCCTTTGCCCAGCTGCCTCCGATTTACTGTGGGCACAGTCTCCGGCACGACTGCTGGGCCCCACCCTGTGAGCACTGCCATTGCCTCCGGCAACCTGGTGGGTGGAGGGGTGGTCGAAGGGAAGGAGACCTGGGCTGGCGCTGCTCTGCACTAAAGAGGCGTCCTCGTGCCTCCTGGGCCTTGACCTCTGCACCTGCAAGCTCGCTCCTGTTCTAGCCGGTTATTCTGCCAGCAGGTCCCGGAGTGCCTGTCATGGGCTGTCTGTGTAAGGAGGGACGAAAGACACAAACCCCACAGTCACTCTCCGATTCCATACACCGCCAACCTGCCATCTTTTATGCTGAAAAAAGAAACACTGCTGAGAAATCCAAAATCAATTCCAACTTCTCATTTTTGTCAACTCTTAAAACTTTCCCACCGATTTCTGTACAAGCAGGTAACAATTTTAGAACAAATGAAAGACCAACACTTCCGGCTTTCTTCTCTGTCCCACTAGGGCTGCCCATTTAAAACTCAAGTAAACGGAGTCACTTTGGAGTGACTATGTCCTGAAATTAGTATTTACGGAGGATTCACTTTATCTCTTCGGCATAAGAACCACCACCACAGGGAAGAAGCCTTTGCTTTGTCGATGTGCTGTGAGCATGACACCATCCACGCTCCCACTGCTGCATCCACCGCACCCCACTACCCTTCAGAGGAGAATCACACCGGGGTTGGTTTCATGAGGGTTAGGAGACGCACAAGCCTTCCAGAAGCATTGATGGGAGAAGGAAGCAAAATGATTTCTTTTCCACAGACTTTGGCTTTCTGGAACTAAATGTATCAACTCTGAAGCAAAATTCTAGAAATGACCATAGATCCCATCATACATGGAGTTGCCAACTGAAAAACTGGAAGAGGCACAGGAGCTTTAGTTTTCATGGAAGAACCCACAGGGCTACAAAAGAACAGTACGACCAACAAACTATTAAGGCTCCTGTCATCACAAGCACTTGGGAAGCTGAGGCAGCAAGATTGTGAGTTCAGGGTCAGCCTGGACCACATAGCAAGACCCCATTTCAACAAACACACACAGCTAATCAGACGCAAAAGTCTGATTAAATAGCACACGCCACCAGTGGTAACTGGTGTTGCAGAGAAAGCAATAAATGACAAAAGAACGAGTTTTTAACTCTTAGTTTCCTCATCTATAAAATGCAAATAACAGGAGCTATAATAGACTCATGAGAATTTAATAACATTACCCAAGAACTAGTGAATGTATTTTCTAATATTAAATATTAATGAAACATATAATATAAAAACTGAGAATGAAATCAGTAGCACTCCACATTTATAATCTACCTGAACGGTTCTAAAATAATTAAGCTCCTATATTTTAATAAGGAGAACAACCGTCATATAGATATTATTATACTTTCAACCATATCATCAAAAGTCCTTAAAAATTTGGAGGGAAACCGAAGTTCAAAGAAAACTATTCCTCAGCCCTCCTCGAATATCTCTGTGTAGCTATGCAGTTTTCCAGTTTCACCTCCATTTCGTATTTACTATTTTCACTCTACCTTGTGATGATTAATTGTGACGTCAACTTGAATGGGCTAAGAAATGCTTGGCAGGGTAGCGGAGCACAGTTCTGGGCTGTCTGTGGATGACTGACAGGTAGGTTGAAAACCGAGGAAGGAAGGCGACACCCTGGATGTGGGTGACACCAACCAACAGGCTCGCGGCCTGGATGGAATAAAAGGGAAAGGAGGAGGAAGTTTGTCCTTTCTTCTTCAGAGGAGCTCCGGTCTTCACCATTTCCTTTGGATGCTCCTCTACACGTCCTGTTGGAGTTTCTTCAGGCCTCTAGCACAGACTCCTCACACCAGACTCCACAGCGAGCTCCCTCCCACCTCGGATTAGACCTGCAACTCTCCAGCACACAGATGCCGTCCAGCATCCTTCCACCCGATTCCACAGGTGGCCGCTGTTAGCTTACTGAGTACATCCTTTATATGACCAAGTATGTGTTCTACATTAAACCCGCTCTCCTAGTGAACCCTAACTGATGCGCACCTATTATGAAGGAAACAGGTACTATTATTCCTACTTTACAGAAGAGCAAAGCTAGTCAGAGAATAAATGGAAAAGTGGGAAATAAATTACAAGACTTCTGATCCACTTCCCTTATTTTTTAAAAAAATACCTCAGGTCATTAAGAAATAATTCCCTTATCATCATAAGAATTATTATTTTGACCTAGCTGTTCTTTTTTTTAATAATAAAATAACTTTACTGAAGCATAATCAATATGCAGAAAGCTGCACATACTCCATGTACACACAAGCTGTTTGGACATGTGCATACACCCATGAAGTCATCATTGCCATCAGGGTAATAAACCTATCCATCAGCTCCAAAAGTTTCTTTGTGCCCATTTTATTGGTTTGGTTTGGTTTGGTTTTTGTGGTGCTGAAGAGCAAACCCAAGGCCTCAAGCATGCTAGGCAGGTACTATACCAGTGAGCTACACTCTCAGCAGCCCCCTTTTTTTCCTGTGGAGTCAACTTTTAATACAAGATCTACTTTTTACCCACTGTTAGATGCACAGCAGTCTCCTTAACTAAAGACACTGCTGTGCACAGATGTCCAGCACTTACTCATCTTACACAACTAAACCTTTCCCTGTTGACAGCAGCCCCCCATCTTCTCCTCTGGAAGTTTGTGTTTCCCCCAAGTTCCCAGGCAATGCTGACCTAAAAGCTACCTGTAGGTAACCCACATTGGAGAAAGACACTAAGGAAATGCCACTGGGTTTCAAGGCAGCACAAGGCTTAGATGAGGCCCACTGTCCTGTGTTCACATTATGGTCAGCTGCTCAGGTACAGAGTGGGTAGAGTTGTATTTCACCAAGATGGGCCTTTTGCAAAAGGATTCTTTCACACCATGTCTAGGATGTGGTCTGTGCTCAAAAACATCTGTTATTATCTGGCACGGGTCCTACAGCCCCATCTCCCAACACAGGCACAAGTATCCTCCTACGTGATTGCACAACATAGGGGTTTAGAGCCTGGGCTCTGGGCCCCGCAAACATGAGTCCAGCTGTAAATGACCTTGTGCTGGTTTCTTAGCAACCGTATGCTTTAGCTTCTTCACGACCTAGATTTTCTGATAATGATATCTGCCTACAGGTAAACAATGTCAATGTCATGTTTTCAGTCATTCAGCCTTTTCAGCAACCCTATTAGTCAAAGCAGACAGCCAATTTATGAGTCCCATGAAATGTTTCATGCATTTGGGTATATTACAAATAGAATGTATTATAATTTAACAGAGCAAAAAGAGCTGTCATTTAAAAGCATGATATACATTTAAACATTAGCACATCTAAAAATGTTTAAGAATATTAAGCCGTAAGATTTGTCAACCTTGTTAAATAAGCAACATACCTCTAGAAAATAATGAATTATTTCAAGTTTTCATATATTCACACACAATATAAATGTCAACTCCCAGAAAGGGCTGGGTGTATAGAGATCATATTTTAAATTTTAAATTTAATTTTTCCATAAATGAATTCAGCATCTTTACTGTGATATAATAGTTGATGAGTCTCCTTCTATAAATTAGGCCTTCTGCTTTGGCAAACAGAAGAGCTTAAAAATCTAAAATACTTGGAAGACGTTATTTTAAGTTTACATGTGGTTGCAATGGCCCCACTGTGCTAGCTGAAGCTTGTTCCAGTATGGAGGAATGTGATGAACTTTATTTCAAACAAAAATAAAAGATTAAGGGCAGTGGTAAAAGCACATCATGGCTCATAGCAATGCTGTATAAACTCATCAGCTAGAAACAGAATTTACACAGAAATACTCTGGAACTGGATTCCCCCAGGAACCCAAACATTACAACTGTTTTTCTCTCCTACAAGGTTCCTAGCCTTGGCAGGACCCACAGCGCAAGGCCCAGGCCTCCTCATGCGGGAGGAAATGCAGGGACTCTGCCGTCACGCTCCTCCTGCACAGGGAAATCCAAGCACTTGCAAGTCTGTGTTTTGCTCCACAGGATCACAAGTAGCCAGCTCGGTTTGGCTTTGTCAGTTACCTGATCACTGCTCAGACGAACACAGCCTCAGTCCTCTTGGCAGCAGGACACACGCAGAGGACCTGAGCACACCACTCTGTGGAATGTCCTGGGGCTCCACAGAAGCTGCAAATCCGTTACTCCACTGGACCATCCCAGCTCCTGGCGACTCCTTCTGCTCCTCATGCACAAGCCCTGTATCAGTACTATTTACTGCCTGCCCAGAGTGCTTTCAGGTAAGAGTAGCCAGCTATGGGAGAGCATTTCCCATATCTCACAATTACGGCACCGGGAGCTGAATTTACTCTGTGCCACACCCGGACTGCAAGACTTTACTTCCACACTGACATTATACTTCTTGTCAGAAGATTTTACATATTTCCTTAATCCGGGAAATGACAGCAAGGAAATCCTGACTGACTTCAAACATAACATGGACCTAAAAAGACAATTACAACTATCAATCCAAATCTGAAATACTCTGTGTATTAACAGAATGGGAACACTGGACAACATAGGAAATGACACACAACAGCGCATTATCCCAGTAAAATGTTCCTATGAGATAGAAGTAGAGTCAAGGCTTTAAGGGTTGATTTACTTTATTATTTAATAATTTAACCTAGAGGTAGTATGCCTACCCCAAGCAAAAACTACACATCTTCATATCTGAATATCATAAAGATATTCATAGAGAACTAATAGTAAAATGACCTTTGATATGGGAAGAATTAGCTTCACCAGCACTTAAAAAATATGTTGTACACTAGAGTTCATCGTTCTTTCATTCAACAAACATGTGGGAAAGACAATGTTAGGTGCTGGTGATATTCCTGTGAACCAAACAAACATACTTCCTGCACTCAGGTTTCCTGTCTGTCTGAAAATTGTACCACCAATCCAGTTCAACAAGTATGTATCGAGCATCTGTTATAAACCAGCTCTGTTGACGCATGTGAGGACATGAAAACATACATCCCTGTCTCCCTTTCTACATCTTTGGAAGTCAAAAGTTCATCTGAATGAAGTACTTAGAAAACAATACAATCAGATAATTCATAAAAATAAAGGCCAGACAATTTGACACCATTTCTGAATCTACTTGGTAACAGGATGTGTTGTGTGAAGTGACAAGAGAAGAATCTTTCTAAGCAAATCTTCAAAACTCTAGCAACACGGCAAAGAAAAAAAATTATCTTTCTGTTTCATGGATACATCTTCAAATGTAGATCTCTTTTTTTCCTATTCACAGTAAATAAATAATTACTTTCACCTTAAATATATAGGGGCTGTTGAACAACCAATACAATTTTTGTTTTAAATTGGGTTTTGCTGAGCTCAGGGGAGAACTTGCTAATTGTCTTAGAGCAGAAGACTAGAAATTAAAAACCTAGAATCCTTTTCTGAGTCTTACAAACTCTCCTGAGAGGAACACAGGAATTATGCAAGATTTGTTAAAGTAGCTTTGGAAAAAGTGGTGGATATGCTAAAGAATAATCTATTTTAAATAACAAAATCAAAGCATTAAGGAAAGTACGCTTCCAGGTCAAGTATTTTAGATAGTAGACATAAAGTTTAAGATATTTTAAAAAAATCATTCCTCTGCTATGGAAAATAGTTTGGTGGTTCCTCAAAATGTTAAACACAGAGCTTATTGTAGGACCTCATCCCACTCGAAGACATGCCCCCAAAAGCTCAAAAGAGCACACAAATACAGGTCCACATATATTCACAGCAGCAGTGTTCACACCGCCAGAAGGTAAAAACTCCCAGATGGCCATCAGCAGGTAACCAGTGTGGTTCAGCTCTACAAGGGGATTATTTGGCCTTAAGAAGGAACAAAAATTTCATTTACACAGTGAGTGAATCCCAACATATTATGCTAAGTGAGAGAAGCCAGATGGACACCAGATCACATATTGTATCATTCTACTTATATGAAATACATGGAATAGACAAATCCATAGAGACAGAACGCAGGTTGATCGTTGCCAGGAGTTTTCCTTTGCAGTGACAGGAGTGTTTTGGAACTAGGCAGAGGCGGTGACCACACAATACTGTGAATGTACTAAATGCCAATGTGCTCCTCACTCTAAGATGATTAATGTTATGTTACATGACTATCACCTCAGTATATTATTTTGTTAAATGCTAGAAGATCAACCTTTTGATCATACAGAGGACAGTAATTTGGAAAAATACAATGACAACTCCAAGTTTAAAAGTGATTCTGAACAGAATCTGAACATGAAAAAGTTTTAGGAATATCTTAAATGATTTATTTTATTTTTCTTTATTTGTATACTTTGGTGTGATAAACTATGAAATTTGTGTTGCAATAAATCTCAGAGTTCTTTCGGTACATAAACATTTAAGTAATAAGAAAAATGTGTTTTAAAAGTCAATGGTGCCACATCAAGAGAAAACACTGGCAGCTTATGCAGATCAGCCATGGACATAGAAGAATTTCTAAAATAAGCAAAGCAGTTACAGATGAAGCTAAAAAAATTTCTAGAAATCATAAAGGATTAAAACCTTAAATTTTAGAAAAATTTAACTCCAAGTTTCTATAGTGATGTGATCACTGATTAATGAAAGACTACCCATAAACTTAGTCCAAATGAAACTCTTCTTACAAGCCTCACCATTACACAGATTTTACACACTTCAGAACAAACTATCTGTACACACCCAAGGCAGGACTAAGTGCCTTTCAGTGGAATGAGGCTATGGCACGGAACTAAATAAAACTACATGTAGCAAAAGTAACCAGTGACACACCATTGTAACCAGTAAAGCACCACTGGCTTCACACACCATCAGCATGTTATAAAAAATATAATTTACAAATTACATTACTACAGACTTCATTTAACTTACAAAGATGCCATTTCAACTTTCAGTACTATTTGGTTAATGTGAATGTCCCCACGAAACCTCAAGGTATTTTTAAAATATACTTATGTATATGGTGAAGACCAAATATAAAACACTAAGTGCCAACAGGTGCACCGAACCCCCAGCTCTTGGTCACAATTCTTCAGTGAAAGGAATCAGGCTCCTTGGAGAAAGGGCCGACTCTAGCTAGGGCTGGGGCAAGACATGAATGAGATGAGCCAGAGGCATCTTGTTGCACAGAAAGCAAGGAAGTGCTCAAAACAAAAACAAAACATTTCAGTATTTTCCCAACTCGACTGGGATATTGTGATAGTTAAATGATTGTTTCAACTAGAGTAAGAAACGCCCAACAAAACTGGATCAGCATAGTTTGCCTGAATGGTACAAAGAAGAAATGAAAAAGGAAAGCTTTCTTCTATTTCTTTGGAGGAGCTCCGGTCTTTGCCTTCACCTTGGACATAGTCTCCTGGCTTCCAGCACAGACCCTTCTTCAGCCTCCAGCACAGACCCCTCAGCCTCCAGCGCAGACCCCTCAGCCTCCAGCGCAGACCCCTCAGCCCCCAGCACAGACCCTTCAGCCTCCAGCACAGACCCTTCAGCCTCCAGCGCAGACCCTTCAGCCTTTCAGCGCAGACCCTTCAGCCTCCAGCACAGACCCTCTGGCTTCCTGCTATCAGTGCACACAGGACACTACACTGAGCTCCAAGCTTTTGACTGGATCCTTCAGCTCTCCAGCATGCAGGCAAACCTTTTGCACAATTCCACACTGTAGGCCACTACAAGCCAGTCTTGTAAATTCTTATATTGTGGTAAGACCCTTACCATAATGGCAATCATAGGCAGCCACACCCAGAAAAGGACACATGCAATCTTAGTCTCCTGTTTCCTTGACAACCAGCAAAGACTGTGCCAATACAGGCTGGACTCTGAGCCCTGCTTGTAAAGAAGATAAATAACAAGACTAGCTGACCAGACATACTCTGTAACAAAGTAACTACATTCCTAGGCAAAACAGGTGAAAATTGTTGTAACCAATGAAACTAATCAACACCTGTATTCTAATAAGGTGAAAAACAGTATATCCAGTTGATAGATTAGTCTATACCTTAAGATTTTAGTAGTTCCCCCCCACAAGTGAGGCAGCATTTCACAAATAGATACTGCTCTCCCCTGCCCTTCTTCGCTCAGGCTTTGGACATGAGTTCCCTGAGCCTATGCCGGCATAAATAAAAGAGCTGTTTCCTTGTGGCCAGCATAGTGTTCCCTTTCTTGGCTCCAGTCTCCTCTCCCACTACAATATATCTACATATCTTGCATTCAATCTGTTTCTCTAGTAAGTACTGACTGATACAGGTATTTTTAACATCTGCTTGCACAAACCAGCTGTGAATTTGCAGACAGCCTGCTCCAAGTTCTCCATCTACAGCAGAGTTCCTTGGCTTCGGCACTTTCTGAAGGGTCTGGCCCTTTGCACTACAGAAGTTCACTGAAACACTTGGCCTCTACAAACTAGACGCCGAAGGCACCCTCATCCTGTTTGCCAGCTGTGACAATCAAAACTGCCCCAGGCAGCGCCATAAGTTTTGGAGTGAGGGCCCAAATTGCCCTCCTTCAATTGAGAACCATTTCTCTAGAGAAACTTCTAAAATGCCAAACTAAGTAAAATTCTATAGTTCAAACAAACAAATGTAGAACAATGCTATGGCAGTTCCTGTTCAGCATAAAGAAGCAGTTTAGCAAGGGCAACATGGAACCTGAGAGAGTGGGGCTGGTTTTGTCTTCCCAGTCATGTGCCCTCCTCTCCCTCTCAGCAGTGGGCAATCGGGCCCTTTCAATGACTACTTCAGTCCTCTATTCCTGATCCTCCCTCATTCTCACTGCTCCAACACGGCCAGAAAATCTACAATGTTTGACACACTTCACAAGAGCTGTCTTTCAAGGTCACTGGGTTAAGAAGCAGTTTAATTAAAGATAGAGACAGCAGTCTGCCAGTTAAACTCAGAAACACTGAATACAGAGGATAGTACCATTTCCAGAATCCCATCTCTTCTGGTGCTATTAAAAAGCTCACTGGGCCCAGTCCTGAAGGAACTGCCATAATATATTTGAGGTATGAAGCCGAGACCCCTTCACCTCCTCTGGCGCATCTCCCCTAGCACTTGAAAAGAAGTGCAAGCCCACTCCCCTCGGGCAAACACCTGTTTACAACAGGAACGTGTGATTAACCGCCCTGTGACACATCAGTGTAACTCTTTGGCCTCTGCCAGAATCAGATGCTCATTCTGTACTCTAGAAAATTACCTACAGCTTCTTACCTTTAGCTTCTTGTTTGCTAATTTAGCCGAAAGCAGAGAAGGATTTTGCAAAAAGAGAAATGGGCTCAGAACTGTTAACATGAACACTCCCAGAAATGGTAAAGTAATTCCACAAACTCTTAAACTGGACTAGAACTTTGAGTACCAGTCTAGTTACAAACCCACATCCTCTCTCAACGAAGAAACTTACAGATTGAACTAATAAACAGCTACACTGACCCATGTTCTTTGAGTGCCAGGCTTTAAAACTAGTAAAAGAAGCTTGCTTTAGCTTTACTTTTTTCTCATTCAGAAAAATAGTCTTTACACAAACTTTCCACTTACCCTTTCCTCAGCTGAATGTTACATACCTCCTGAGATAAAGGGTGATGATAAACAGCGTAGCCATTATCTAGAGATGTCCTATAATGAGTACTCCACATAATAATAATTAAATAAAAGCAGAAATTTTTCCAGGCCAGACCACTGTTTCTTTTACAAGGATGCCAAGGGCCCCGTTTAAATTGGCTACGCTGATCTAGGGCAGAGCTAGCTAATTGTTTTAGAGCCAAAAGACTGGAAATTAGAAGTCTCAAATCTTTTTCTGATTCTGGTGCTCGCTGTGCTATTTTGAAAGTCACTTAACCTCTTTGCACTATTACTAATCTATAAATGGCAACTAGTTGGCAAATGATAAGGTAGTTATGCAAAGGACATTTTAAGAGCACTGACTAGAAATCATTAAATAAAAGTTAAACTGTATTTTTAGGCCCTAAATAGAGATTACTAGTGTCTTTAACACTCTTTCCAGGCATAATTTCACTAAAATTTTTCCACAAATAAACATTTCAGACTTCCAGACAAATTAATCTTGAATTCAAAATTATCAGCTAGCTAAGGAAAATTTAAAAGACTCTTTATCCTAAGACACATGCTTTCTGTATATTCTGTGAAACATTTTAAACACAAAAATTTATCTTATTCCATCCTCAAGTAAATTTCCCCCAAGATGCAAAAGTCCTTTTCTTTGGCTTGAGAAAGTCTTAACATCTCACAGCCAGGGCAGGCGGAAGAGAGGCCCTGACATCTGCCCCAGCCCATTTCTCAAAGTTCGCCTATTTTAAAAACTAGTTTTGTGCAGTAGAAACCAGTGTATTTTATTCCTCTTGCATCTCAGGAAAGTATGTGGCCTCCTGCTGCCAACACTTGGAATCGTAAGGCTACCACTTCGTGACCCATTAATCAGAGGTCCCGCGCATTTTCCAGAAAGATGACCCGTGTGAATTCTGCCTGTGCAGCCTTTGGAAGCCATGGAGGAGGACAGGAGGATAGATCTCGTCATGGTCCCCCAGCACTGGGTTCAGAGCCACAGGGAGTGCAGGGCGGCTGCATGCACGTCTCTACCCTGCACCATGGAGACCGAGTCTCAGCCCTACTTTCTCCCCATCCTCTTAGTGCACTGTGTGGCTCATCTGTGCAGTTTAGGAAAACCACCTCCCAGTCAGAATCACTTATAAAAAGCTAAGCAGTAATCCCATTTATGGCCTTTCAGTTCTACTTTAAAAATGTGAACTTTTTGGATGATATTACTTCTTTCTCATTTTTTAATCAAAGATCTATCTGCCATTTTGCAGGAGATACAGAGACATACTATAGCTTAGTCAGAACCAGCATTCGTGGTTTGGTTATCCATGATGGCAATCCTAATCTTTCTATTTTATCTGGAAGAGACATTTATTTACCCATATCCGGGCACAGAAAACAAGTACTTCAGGGGAGAGAGGGATGGAACAAGGGAAGTCCTGTTTTTAATTGAGGTTTTGCTGAACTAAAGAGTCTTCTCGTTACCGTTTACAAATGACTCTTTGTTTCATATTAATATAAATTAATGTGAGTACAAATTCAAGAGGAAAGACAGAAGTGATGAGCCACCTTATTTACCATGTGCCCCTTTGCATTCACTATTATAGTGCCACAGTCACCGCTTTGTAAATAATGCTTTCAAAATTAAGTATGTATTTTTGCTTTGATGTGAAATGAATTTCAGTACCTACGGTACATTTAAATTCAAACCCTGTGGTGAATTTAAAATTACCTAGCAGTTTAAAGGACTTTAAATTAGAGCTTAAATTTTTATGATCCCCAAATCCATTCCTAGCTGCTCAGTGTGTACCTTTCTGTGTACTTTAACTAAAAGTATTGGCTAGCTCTGTGATTGACTTTGTTTACCAAAGAATACTGTTACAGAACACTCACATCTTGGTGTAATGGGTGGTGGTGTGGTAGTGGTGGTGGCGTGTGTCTGGGGGGTTGAGACCTACACTTCTGTTTTTATGGTGAATTTCCTGCCGTGCACAATAATTTCATTATCTCTACATTTTCCAAATATTTATGAAATTGTTATTGAATACAAAAGGTAGACCTATTACTCAAAGCGTACTAATTAAATAAGTGATATCCTTTTACAATATTGTAACAAAATATGTTGAACCAAATAAGTAACCCACTCCTCACTAACAGAACACAGAAAACACAGATTTTTCTTGTAACCCCCTGTGGTTCTGATCCTGAGTTGGGTGGAGCCCAATTCAGGCACTGCCTTTTGAAAAAAGTCAACACCCTAATTACCACACCACTTCGAGTGCTTTCACCACCATGGTTTCCTACCATTCCCTAAGGCTCAGTGGGGCTGTCAGGTATTGCGGTGGGGATGAGTCTGGTGAGACCCAGCCTAGGAAAACAAGACCACCACTGTCAGATTGCTTTCAGCAGAGACGGGACTTGAAGACAGTACTAGCAGTAGGAAAATGAGCAAAGGGAATAACCTGTCAAGAGTTTTTCTAGTTTAGTAAACTGACTTTTCATTAAAGTATGAAAAGATTATCTGCTCAGGGCAGATTTCACCTGGAAAATTTTACCTGAAACATCATGGAGGCATCAGCGGCAGAACCTCTGCCCCACCTCAGAGGAGACACAGAGGTCTCCTGAGTGCGGGCTGTGCTGTGTGCCTCTGTGCTGCCACCCATGTGACCATCAGCAGCAGAGGCAGTTGGCATCATCCGTACTCGACAGTGAGGACCTGGGGTCCCGGACATTCAGTGACCCAGGTCCTCCCATCAGGGAGCGTCACAGCCAGGGACACCTACCTGCCTGTGCACCCGAGTACTTATGGGCAATAAAAGATGCTGGCATTTACCACATACTTTGCACATATTCCCTCGATTAGCCTTCGACATTTCATCAACTGCACACTAGCTCCCCTTTCAGAAGACAGCTGTGTCACAGAGGAACCGTCTCGGGCCAGTGCTCTTACAGCTAACAGAAAGGCCCTGAGCCCAGGAAGAAGGCCTTTCCCTGGAGTTCTGAGCTTTAAAAGGCCAGAGGGAGCTGCTCATCATCCTACTGGGTAGAGCGGCCCACAAAGCCCGGGGATGTACCAGCCTAGAGACTGCGGCCCTCCTCCTAGGCCAGCTCGAATTAGCTCAAAATTCCCTGCCCAGCCTGCCCACACCTGCTCCTGGGGCTCTGCCCCAAGTCCTTTCCCACTGCTAACTACACAGCAGGGTGCACACATGCGCACCTACCTGCCCAGGGACAGCAGCACTGTAACTGAGCTGGCCTGATCCCAGCTCTAGAGATGTCGTTGTTTGTCTGAGGTGACTGTGTTGGTCAAATTTCTCTCTGCTGGACACAGTACTCAACACCCACTACTTAAAGGAAGAGAGGTTCAATTTGGCTCACAGAGCAGAAGATTCAGTCTGTAATTACCAAAAGCTGCTCATCTCATGGCAGCCAGGAAGCAGAGAGGGAAAAGAAGAGGCAAGGAGAGACATATACCATCCAAAGGCACAGACGTGGCCTTCAGAGACACATCTCTTCCAACAAGACCCCACTGCCTAACAGTACATTTAGCTATGAACTCATCGATAGAGCAGTCTCCGGCTGATTATCGCACCCCCATGACCACCTTCCAAAAGCCCCACCTCTGACCACATGAGACTTCTGGGGGGTGCTCTGGATCTAAACCCTAACACCAACCGTGGTAATCCCATCCATTTTGGCAGTGACTAGTTCCAGGCTTAGCCTAAACCACTCAATAGTTAATATTCCTCCCAGTATCAAAAACTGTTCCCCACATGGATAAGTAACCCACACAGGCCTGAGAAAAAGAAGAAAATGTCTGCTTGCGACTTCCTGGGGCTTGACTAGCCTCTGCATGTGTGCAGCTCTGGGTCCCGCTTGCTACTGCCAGCTTCAGGATGAAACCAAAACAGAAGCAGCCAAAGCCAAGAAAATCACAGAGCAGCAGAACGGAAGCCACTGGACTGAAGCCACTGAGTCCTCAGTACATTCAGTCCTATGAACCCACACACGTCCTTGTTGCTTAGGCCAATCTGAGCAGGGTTTAAATTACCCGCCGTCCAAGGCATTCCGCACTGGCAGACCCCAAGCCCATGCTCTTGGCCACTCCACAGCACTGTTCTGCTTCCCATACGGTGCTGGGGAGGCAGGGACAGTGCTGACACCCAGAAGGGCTGAAAGAGTTCTGTGTCCTTCTTACACCGCAACTAACAAGCACTTGACCAGGCCTGGCACTGTCAGCAGGACAAAGGCCACGCAGCCCCTTCTGTCTTCAAGTCAGCAACTACTTTATTGTTCAAAGAGGGAAAAAAAGAAAATCCTAAAGTACAAAATCTCAAACGAACACAGGAGAAAGAAAAAAAAAATCCTGAAAAAGAAGAACAAAGCCGCAGACCTCACACTTTCTGATTTCAAAACATTTTATGGACTGTAATGTTAAGTGAAATAAATCAGACACACAGCTTGAATATCACACGGTGTCTCCTATACGAGAAACCCAGAGTATAAACAAGAGCAAAATAAAAGATAGATAATAGGAAGAAGGGAGACAGCCACTGGACTGAAAGCCCTTTCAGAAGGGAAGGGGATCAAGAGATGGAGGGAGCGGTAGGCGGAAGAGTGAGAGGGAATGAAGAAAGGAATTAAGACGTGTCACATACATGTACCAACTCCACACAAGGAATGTAAACACTGTATGTTGGAAATCTGTACTAATAAAAAAATTACAAAGCTGTAGTAATCAAAAGAGTATAGCAGCAGCATACAGACAGACCCACAGAGCAACAGAACACAGAGTGCAGCAACGAATTCACACACATATAGTAAAAATGATCTTGAGCAAGGGCAGTCTCCTCAGTGAGTGGTGTTAGAGAAACTGGATGTCTACATGCAAAAGAACAAAATTGCAACCTCATCTTACAACACATACAAAAATCAACTCAAAATAGATTGACTACTTAAACGTAAGACCAGGAACTATAAAAGTCCCAGAAGAAAACGCAGCGGGAAAGCTTTGTAACATGGTCTTCGCTATGACACCAAAGCCACAGGGAACAAAAGCAAAAACAGACAGTGGGCTACACCACACTACACCATCTTTGCACAGCAGAGGAAACAACCAACACAGTGAAGAGGTAGCCTAAGAAGGAGAGAAGGTATTTGCATAACTTATATCTGATAAGAGGCTAATATCCAAAATACATAAGCAACTCCTACAACTCAATAACAAAATAGTAATAAAACAGTTTAAAAATGGGCAGAGGGAGAGCCAGGCCTCAGGGTGCATTCTTGTAATTCCAACACTCAGGAGGCTGAGGCAGGAGGAGCAACACAAGTTCTAGGCAAATTTGGGCTATATGGTGAGCACAAGGCCAGCCGGAACTACATAGCAAGACCTGTCTTAAAAAAAAAAAAAAAGAGGGAAAGAACTCAAGTAGAAATTTCTCTCCTCATGATGAATGAATCACATCCAAATATTTACTGATTACACAAATTTTTAAACAAATTTCTCCAAAGAAGATATACAGATGGCTATGGAAATATGGAACAACACTCACCATGACTAATCACTGGGAAAGGCCAATCAAAACCATAAGGAGAACTCAGCTCATGCCATTAGAAAGGCACTATAAAAATGAAAACAGTGCACTCTTGTTAGGCACAAAAAAGGTGCAGCTGCAACAGAAAGTGGTATGGCGGTCCCCCAAGAAACAACACAGAACTGAAGTAATATAGCTCAGGAAACTGTAAACCCACCGGGAAATTTTTTTTTAATTTTATTTTAATAGTACATTTTAGATATACATAGTGATAACATTCATCATAGGGAATTTGTACTAGTACATGATGTACCTTGCTGCTTCTTTTTTTCCCATTCCCCTCCCCTCTCTTTAACCCCTCCTACCTCCCTATTTACAAAAGCTTTGTTTCCATTTTTTCCTTCCAGTCTTTTTTTTTTGTCCCTCCCTTCCTTTCCCCTCCCTCTTCCTTGTTCCCTTTCCCATTTGAACACTTTCTTTCCTTTCCCAATATAACACATTTTAGTCCTTACTTACACTTTCAGTTTCTCACACCAGAGAAACAATGTGGTATTTAAACATGTGTGTCCAATTGATTTCACTTAAGAGTATGGTCTCAAGATGCATCCAATTACCTAGAAATATCTCATGCTTATTGTTCTTCATGGCAAAGTAGTACTCCACTGTATAAAAAAAAATCACATTTTCTTTATCTGTTCATCAGTTGATGGGCATTTGGGCTGTTTCCAAGAGTTAGCTATTATAAACTGTGCTGGTATAAACATGGGTGTGCATATATCACCACTGTGTGGTATGATGCTTTTATTCTTTTTTTTGGGGGGGGTGCTAGGTATTGAACTCAGGGCCTTAGCACTTGACAGGCAAGCACTCTACCACTTGAGCTAAATCCCCAACCCCAACGCTTTTAATTCTTTTGGGAAGATACCAAGAAGCGGAATAGCTGCGTCAAATGGAACCTCTAGTCCTAGTTTTTTGAGGAATCTCCATACTGATTTCCATAGTGGTTGCACCAGTCTACATTCCCACCAACAGTGGCAAAGCAGTTCTTTTTCACTACAATCCCTCCATCATTTTTTATTGGCTGATTTATTGATAATAGTCATTCTTTCTAGAGTAAGATGGAATCTCAGTGTTGTTCTAATTTGCATCTCTCAAATGACCAATGATGCTCAACACTTTTTCGTATGTTTAATTGCTGTTTCTAATTCTTCATCTGAGATGTGTCTATTCATTAGAAGACCCCAAAAACTCCACCAAAAGACTTCTAGATTTAATAACCAAATTCAGCAGCATAGCCGGGTACAAGGTCAACACTCAGAAATCAATAGCATTCTTCTACACAAATAACAGGCTCACTGAGACAGAAATTAGGGAAACAACACCTTCACAATAGCATTCAAAAATATGAAGTACCTAGGAATCAATCTAACAAAGGAAGTAAAAGATCTATACATTGAAAACTACAGTACTTTGAAAAAGGAGACTGAAGAAGATATCAAAAAATGGAACGATATCCCTTGTTCTTGGGTAGGAAGAACCAATACAGTGAAAATGGCCATACTCTCAAAATTGTTATACAAATTTAATGCAACCCCAATTAAAATACCAATAGCATACCTCACAGAATTAGAGAAAACAATCCTAAAATTCATTTGGAACCAGAAGAAACCTAGAATAGCAAAAGCAATTCTGGGCAACAAAAGCAAAGCAGGGGCCATCACAATCCCTGACCTGAAATTATATTACAAAGCTACTGTAATAAAAACAGCAATGTACTGGCAGAAAAACAGACCCCAGGACCAATGGAACAGATTAGAAGATGAAGAAACAAGTCCAAACACTCTCAGTCACCTTATCTTTGACAAAGGGGCCAAACAACCTCACTGGGAGAAAGATAGCCTCTTTAATAAATGGTGCTGGAAAAGCTGGCTCTCCACACGCCGAAGGTTAAAACCAGACCTGTATCTTTCCCCATGCACTGAGGTAAAATCAAAGTGGATCAAAGACCAAAATATTAAAACAGAAACACTAAATCTGCTAGAAGATAGACTTGATAGAACTCTTGAAGACACAAGTGTAGGCAAAGACTTTATGAAAAAAACCCCAATTGCCCAGGAAATAGCACAAAGAATCAACAACTGGGACCTAATCTTATTAAAAATCTCTTGCACAGCAAAAGAAACCACCAACAGAGCAAAAAGACAACCCACAGAGTGGGGAAAAAACTTTGGCCAGCTGTTCCTCTTTGACAAAGGACAAATATCTCGAATATATAAAGAACTCAAAAAAATCAGGCCCCCCAACTTCAAAGACCCAATCCAAAAGTGGCCACCAGAAGATTAACTCCCCACAGGGAATCCAGTCACAGCGCCAGGGACACATGTGGAGGTCTGAGCAGAGCTGAGACCAGTCCCCAGTTTCCCTCGCAGGCAGCGCTGCAGCTGAGGCCAACACTGGCAGCCAGGACTCGCAGTAACAGAGTGGCCACTTCCACTCACTGGCAGAATGGAGGACGAGTCCGTTCTAAACTGTACTCCATTTGACCCAGCTATTCCCCTCCTAGGTATCCCCCAAAAAGAGTTAAAGACATCATATTATAGTGATACAAGCATGCCACCTTCACAGCAGCACAGCTCACAACAGCTGAATCTTGGAAGCAGCCTTTATGCCCATCAATAGGTGAACGGACCAAGCATGGCACCTACAGACAATGGAGTACTACTCTGCCATAAAGATAAGCTTGAGTCATTTGTAGGAAGTGTAGGATGCACCTTGAGACCAGAACATGAAGTGAAATAAATCAGACCCACAAGCTTACATATCACGTGGTTTCTCTTACATGAAAAACCCAAAGTATAAATAAAGAGAAAATAAAAGACAGACAATAGGAAGCAGGGAGGCAGATTGTTTGCAAAAGGGAAGGGGATCAAGAGGTGAGAGGCGTGGAGAGGGAGGGGGTGAAAAATATGTATTATGTACGTGTGCCAACTGCATACGAGGAAGGTAATCACTGTGTACTGTAAATATGCACTAATAAAAACAAAAACTGCAAAAACAATTGAGATTTTTCAAACTAAGTGCCGATACAACCTGCGCCTGCCTACTGCCTCTGTACCTTCCAGACACAGTTGAGCAGACTCCCTCCCTGAACAACATACATCCAATTTTCTTTCTTCATTGGAATCAGTCCTGATTCTATAATCCCCGAGATAACATATCTACTGTGCCTAGAACAAATGCCATCAAAAATCAGCATTTATGTGATTAAAAATCACGGAAATTTCAAATAAGACACATGACCCACAGCAGCCTTCTTGGCTCACTAACCTAACTATTCCACGGACATCACTTAAGTATTTAAAGGTCCCATGGTAAATTTCTCTAAAACAACACTAAATATTTCTAGGAGAAAACTTAAGAGGATATTTATAGGAAGTCTTTTTGGAAGCACATAACTAACCTTTTAGTATGCATTCAAATCAGATCTGAAATTTCTATATGCAACATTTTTTACATGTCAGCACAGTACACAAAGTCAACTCAAGCCATGAGTACTGAAAACAGCTCATGTGTTGTTGGTACTTCATTTATTAGGCACTGTGCATGCTCACTGCAGTGATGTCCGTCTTCTGGCGCACCAGGCAGCACCACCATCTTCTCCGGGAGTCCGTCCGTGAGGACCACCACGACTGCTGTCCTGCCTGCAGCCTCAGCAGCTAACTGCAGTCTCCAGACTCTGGCTGCTGTATCAGCCTGCAGCCATCTGGCCTAGAAGCGAGGGGAGAAGACTGCCAACCAGGATCAAAGGGACTATTCTGCTTTATCTCTTCTGACACGTCTTGTTTCTTCCTTCGTGACAATGTGTAAGAAACATGGTTCTAAAAATATCTGCATGGTCTTTGGGTGGATGCTTCCAAAAGCTTGATTCTGATGTTTGATAATCTGACATTTTCTTTGCTTATCTTACAAATTCATTAGTTCCCTTCCTGCCTGTGGTGGGCTTCCGCCTCATCCCCAGACTACCACAGCTCCTGGCAGCAAGGCTTGCCACCTTCAGCCCGTCACAGGGAAGAGAGCCTGTGGCCACCTCCAAGTGAACCTGTTCTGCACAGATCAGGGCTTTGTCCAGAGGCCAGTAGAAGAACTCTGCGGGGCTGCCCCAACCCAATCCTTGGGTCAGCGTGTTTCAGCCAAAGGGGAAAAGGCAAACAACCAAGTTTCAAGAATGCTGCTCACCACCCACCCCAGCAGCAGAAGAGCAAGTATGGTTTCCAGCTCACCACCCTGGGAAGTGTGGTTTCCTCTTTGATGGACAGGACACATGCACACAAGGCATGGAGAGGCAGGAATTAGGCTGCTATCTCATTTAATGCCTGTCTACCTCCTCTCGGTCAAATACCAGGTTTCCAGCTTTAAACAAAGCTTAACTGAAGATCTTCTTATCCTGTTAGAAGGATTGTTTGTCAGCTATGATATGATACTGAGCCGTATCCAGTCAATACTTCAAGTTCACCTGGTTGTAGAATCAATAGGGTACTTAGGATGCCTTATAGTGTAAGGGAATGTCAAGCTCTTTCAAGAAAAGAGATTTAATATTTAATTTATTAGTAGTAGTAGTAATTAATAATTATTTATCAAGATGTTTACCAAGTGGGAATACTATGGAATCTGAATTGTGCCCTAATATTAGACACAAAAATCCAGGAAATTTTGATCATGTAAGTTGTATTCTTTGTGATAAGGATCACATTTTCATGCCTGCTTTACTCACTTGTAAAGTATTATGACTATGTCTCCATGATAATAGGGTTTTTTATTACTGCTGCTGCTGGTGTTTTAATCTCAAGCAATTATACTTCCGAAGTTTCTCACATACCAGGTATATTTAAGTTTGGGGACTTTGTTCTTAGTATATCACTTGAAAGAATTATAATGCAATTACACTTTATCTGCCTTGAAAGTATCAATACCATTTAGATGAGTTAAATAGTTTTAACAAAGTGATGAGGAATTTAGTAAGCAGAGAACATTCCAACTATAGAAGAAAAGCACGAGCATTTTATGTCTTGCAGTCTTATCACTGAAGTCGTGCTGCCAAATTTAATTTTATAAATCAACATACAAGCAGTGTACTAAGTAGATATCTACTATGGCACACTAGCATTTTTTATCTAAATGCACAAGGACATGCATTCCCGAAAAACTTCACATTCTACGAAACTGCATATTAGAAATACCAGGACTGGGGTAGACCACTCAAAATGCACACAATTCCTTAATCAGAGGACTAATTAAAACCTTCAATTCTGACAGGAATATTAGCAGAGTTCAGGCTCCAGCGGCATCTGAGCCCAGCCATCGTTCTATCCACACTAAAGACCTGAAAACCGAGGCTCAGGCCTCCTCCTACAGGGTGTGGGCCTTCCTGGATGCATTCCCGACAGAGGCCAGCACCATGAAACTGAGATCTGATCTCCTCCCTCCTCCCATCACTTCCCCCAACACATACAGAGGTTTGCTAACCATAGGGAAAGATACACTCTGGGCCTTTCATTTCCTCAGAGAGCTGCACAGTGTAGAAAATGCAGCAGTTCTGGAAGCAACAAGCCAGCCACCACCTGCCCCAAAGTAGGACTTTCTGCAAGATTTTCAGCTTGTCTGTGAAGGTTTTCAGAACTGACAAGACTCTGTCTTTAGCTGTGAGAGAGCCGGAAGCACGTTGATGGGGAAGAGATCATGCTGGGCTTTCAGTATCCACCAGGACGGGCCAGAGTTGCTGGAAGAAGCGGTCAGCCTGACTTCCATCAGGCAACGTCCTTGGCTCTCACTTCAGATCCCTAAGCCTCGGCCCTGGCAGGAATCCAAGCACATAGGCCCTTCATACCCACGCTCCTGGAGCCAAGACAGCTCTGCTACGGTGACATGCAAGTTACAGTGGATGGTTTCTATCTCACTTCAGTGTAACGTGAACATTCAATCATTTCAAATCGGCTTTCTGTAATGACTAATCCTTACTTAAAGGATATATCATATTTCCAGGTGAAAGCAGCTTCTAACTCTGGCCAGACCTTAGTTAACTGGAGAAATCTGATAAACATGGAGCTAAACACAAAGTATTTCCAATTAGAGTCGTTAGCAGTGTACAACAAATTTATATGAACTGACTATTCATTATGGCAATTCTGGAAGTGCTCTGGATAGAAGACTGTAGCTAGACAAGTAGAAAAATAAGACGAACTTAAAATAGTCTATCATCTGGAAAAGCTATCATATTTGACTACTTACAAATAACATTTCATTTTTTATCTTCCTGAATAATAGTTTTTGTCTCCAAAACTGCCAATGAAGAAGAAAACATTTTTAGGCCAGAACAGAAGGACCCTGCTGCTATTAGGAGCTGTGAAGATACAGACCGACTGGCTTGGGAAGCACTTCTGGTCCCCATCCAAAGGCACCACCGGGGCGGTCACCTGTCATGGGCCCTGAAATACAGATGTGCAAGGTCAGAGCCTGACCCAATGCGCTGCTGGCATCACTCTTCAAAGGGAAACACTGAAATTCAGGCCCGGGTGGCCATAATAGCAGAGAAGAGAGAAGAGGAGGCCAATTACCTTTCAAACCTGAGGGGGTAAAGGCAGAGGTCACTCCAGAAGTCAAGAGGACCAATTCAAACTCCTCGACTGGGTTTCACTGCTCTACTGGTGTGAGCGCAGTTGGTGCTCTTTGTTTCCACAGCTCATACACCTCTGTGGTGACTCCTTTTCTAGGCACTCACTTCACTGCCTTAAACGTCTGTCGAGTAAAGATTCTTTGACAGTTATTATCCACAGTCACAGAGCGGGGCCTGATGTCACACGCAATCCTTCTTGGTTTGAGCAGGATCCTGTTTTCTAAAAGGTCCGTAAGAGTGACCAGCCTGGATTCCTCACAGGCAAAAATGGATAATCAACAAGCTGTTTTCAGTATCCAGTAAAATGTCAGGTCTCTTTGAGGCACACAGATTATTTCACATTGAACATAAACGTCTAAGTGTAGCTCTATATAGCATTAATGGATACATGTAAAGATGGCATATTGTCCTTGGACACCATTTTCTGAGCATGCGGTCCACAGAAAAGAATATACGAATTTCTAGGGTGGGAAAGAGAGGCGTGGAAGACAGGAGAATCCCAGTGACGAAAATCAGTCCTCCACAAGACCAATCTCAGAATATGCAGGAAAGACATTTGCCATATTTCTCTTTATGAACCAGCAGACATAATGACTAATAAGTCTCCTTTCCCATCTCCCTTTCAGTGAAAGCTACATATTGAAAGGTTTGGTTGTTAAGTTATATGGCTTAAGACAAGTTCCATTTTTACTAAACAAATCTCCAATTCATAAATTCTTGATAACTCTGCCAATTCTACCACAACTAGCCATAATTTTTCACAGAAATGAGTACACAATCTACCCATTTATCCACGTACAAGGCGTGATGGCAGAATAATGAGGCCTGCTCATAAGTCAGTCATAAAAGCCAACTGCATTAACTTCTCATACATGACACAGAAGATGACGAATATGCTTTATGTTTCTAGGAGACTTCCTTAGTTTTCAAAGTGAATTCTTAGGAGGATTTTTAAAAATTTCTGCCTATATTTACACAGTGTGAAAACTGGACAAGGACCAATCCAGGTGAAAGCAGCTTCTAACTCTGGCCAGACTTCGGTTAACTGAAGAAATCTGATAAACACGGAGCTAAAGACAGTGTCGGCGAGCACACTGTGCTGAATGCAGCCTCCTGGAGGGACGATGGTTCTCCAGCGTGGGGAGCTTCCCTTCAGCATCAGTTAATCTGCGAGGCACTGCCTGCCTTTTCCTCACCACCCAGAAGAAAGCAGGGACTTACCAGGCTGAAATGGACGCATTTCCATTTCAATTAGTGGTGAGACTTTAGTTTGCCTGAATCGACACTACAAATTCAACGATGAAATGTTTCCAAAGTACTTCAAATACATGTCACTGATACCTTTCCTGAGATCCTTGTTTTAAGAAGTTCATACTTGCATTCTACATGTAGCATTCACACCACAGACCACACTGCTCTTTTTCTAAGTTTTATATTTCAAACTGAATTATGCTTGTTATCTTTACCTTTTTCCTGTTGTTTGAGGAACATAATACAATAATTAGTATTCAAGGGCTTTTAGACCAAGAGTTTATGGATTCAGTCAAACTGACTGAATGTGGGAATTTCTTAGAAGTATATGCCAGGGTTGGTTGAAAACATTCCTATACTTGACGGGCAATCTTTGAGTTGTGATATACTATAAGATGAATTTGTCAACATACATTAAGCTAACCTGTTTTGTTTTGTTTTGTTTATTGAGACAGGGTCTCGCTATGTGGTTCAGGCTGGATGTGAATTAAGTAGGGCCTGGAACTCAAGGTGATCCTCCTGCCTCAGCCTCCCAAGTGCTGGGATTGCAGGCATGTACTACCAAGCTCAGCTTACATTAAACTTTCAGATTTCTGCAAGAGATGAGTCCAGCTCCTCATAATTGAGTCTTAGTAAAAAATCAAAAACATGACACAAAAGTCATCAAAGCACATATTAGATCCAATTAAAGAAGCTAGTAACTAAGTGAATTCTAGCCTTCTAGCTAATACAGATATTAGAGATAGCAGTGAAAATGTGAATATCACACTTCAGGCTGTTTAACCAAAATACCTGAACTCTCACAAAGAAAAACATATAATTTATGTAGAAATAAACCAACAAAATATAATTGACTATTAAGTTTCCACATGCTCTTATTGCTATTCTTTATGACTAGAGCCATCAAAGTGCTGTTCCTCCATCATAACTTTTTTGAAAAGTCTATTATTAGACGTTTTGAAAATGTCTATTTATTAAGTCACAAATTATATCACTGTCATATAGAATATAATGTGTGGTACGTGTTTAAACACTAAAATCCTTTTACTGTTTAACTTTCACTTATGTCTCTGGCTCCCCTATACTTACCTTTCATGTTAGTCACTTTGGTATCCCTGGGATGCAATACCTAACACCCAATACCCTCTTAAGATGAAAACTTAAAGGAGGAGAGGGTTATTTCGGCTCACAGTTTTCTGATGATTCAGTCCACAGTCAGCTGGCCCCCAGGCAGGAAGGGCACGGCAGAAGGGTCAGGGAGGAGAGCTGCTCACCTCATGGTGACCAGGAAACAGAGAGAGAGGAAGGAGCCTGGGAGGAGCTGTACACTTCCAGGTCACCCCCCTAGTGCCCACCTCCAACCAGGCCCCACCTCCCAACAGCAAGTCAGCTATAATGAGCCCATGATCCAACCACCCTCCAAAAGCACCACCTCTCAACACACAAGGCTTTTAGGAAATATGCTTGTTCTAAACTATAACATCCTTTATAGTCAGGTCTGCTTATTGATCTAATAGTCTAACAAACAGTATATTTGAATGAAAGATGTACCAACACAAGAAGTTTACACTTCTTGATTAGATAACACAGGAAAAGGGTTTTCGAGAACACTACTGAACTATTATAAACTACACACAAATTAAATCCTAAAATCTTAAGTTTTCTATTTCCATAGCAAATCACATTCGCAGTGTGATCAGTCCTCAACAGCCTTTTGAAGCAAGCAAAAGGCAAGTGGTATCCTTAATTTGTAGGAAAAGGCCAAATAATGATTAGATTGCTCAGAATCACCCCACAAATTAACTACAGACATGCATTCACATTTTTTCTCATCCCACTGCCTTAGGCTGACCTGTGTTCAAAACTCAAATTCCTTATCTGTCCTCTGAAAATTCCTGTGCTGCCCACTGTCCAATCTCCGGCATCCTGCTGAGCACAGTCGCAGCCCAAAGACACTGCTGTGATCAAAGTCTTCTTATTTCTCTCTTACTCCAGCCATACCAGAAAAAACTCCACTGCCAGATTTGGGTGGTTTGATTTTACCACACTTTTCTTCAAAATCTCCTGGGTCCACATGAGTGGGGCCTACTTCACACAATGGTGTACTGATGGACCCTGGAATTTTTCCATATTCAAGAATTTTCCATCTCTAAAAAATTTATACAAGTTGAGTGTGGTGGCACACACCTGTAATCCCAGCACTCAGGAGGCTGAGGCAGGAGGATAATCTCTAGTTCAAGACCAGCTTGAGCTACACAGTGAGACCCTGTCTCAAAAAATCAAAAAAGGAAAAAAAAAAAATCAATTCACATGTCTTGTTAACTTGGCAGATTTCTAAGCTCCTGATAAATGCTTTCTTTAGGAAGGGGGTACCAAAATCTGGCAGCGTCTCTTTACTGACTCCAAACCCTCAAGCACAGCCTCAGTGTCCCGGACAGCAAGGCCCTCGACAGCCACAGGTGCAATGCATTCATAGACAGACGATCGGCCCTTTCTCTAGGAGACACAGGCCACCCAGGGCCTTTGCACTGAACTCCATCTCCAGCCCCTTTTTATTTTTTATTTTGAGACAGGGTCTCAATAGGTCACTAAATTGCCCAGGCTGGGCTTAAACTCGAGATCCTCCTGCCTCACCCTACAGAGTGCTAGGGCTACAGGTGTGAGCCACCAGGCCCAGCTCTTTTGTTCATTTAACTAATCTTCAAATGTCATCCGGCTCTGCACCGTAATGAGGAGTTCTAGGAGCACTCATTCCTCGCACTTGGCAGCACCTCACCCCACCAGACTTTTCCTTGTTTTCTTTCAGCCTGATACAAACGCAGTCTCGCTATGGGTTTAATTTACCTGTCTTTGATTACTGCCATGGTTTAGCATCTTTCCATGTCTTCTGGCTGCTTATGTGTGCTCTTCTGGGATTTCCTGCACACACCCATTGCTTGCTTTTTCTCTTGGACTTGTTTTTCTTGTTTATGTGGCATTCGTCACATAGTCCCTTAGTAATAGAATGAACTAAAAATGTCTTAATTTTGTTTATAATTTCCTTCCATGTAAAAAAAGTTATATTTTAATCAAATTTATCAAGAAAATTTTTTAGAGTTTGCCATGCTTTCTATAACTTGTTAGAAGTCCTTTTCTACCCTAAGGTTATTCCACTCTTATAAAAGCTACCACTTTTCCATTTAGGTATTGTATTCACTTAGAATTTATTTGTTTACAACATAATATAAGGACCTAATTGCAATTTTTATATATAGACAACCAACTGGTTTAGTTCTGTGGCATTTCGAAGTACAAAACAGCACGCTTCATTTACTGTGGCATTAATTCCAAGGTATGAAAACATGCTTTTTATATTTTATCACAAGTAGGTTAGAATTGCTGAAGAAGGGAGCATGTCCCCTCTTCATTTCTGTACTTCAGAACCTAACACAGTATCTAGCAGAAATATTTACTAAATGGATTATTTGCTAAAGTACAAAAGTTGTTTCTAAAGACACATTAAAAGCATATGGACACTGTCATGCAAGCACTCACTTCTCATGTAGCAACCCTCAATATAAATCAGTTTGTGTCTCTAGCTAAAGAATTTATGTGAAATGTAAAAGAATTTTCCCAGAGACACTGGGAGTAAGTCCGACAGAGACCACGCTGGTGTTTCTCAGCATCCATGAGAAACACCCTGGGGCTGACCTGGTGGAGGCCTTGGTTTGTGCAATGAATAAGTCGGGTCACCACAGGAGAGAAGACAGCCTGGCAGCGGGAGGTCAGCGCTCCGCCCTTCCCAAGGAGCCAGTCCCACTCTGACCCTACAGAGGTTAATGCCATGGCGAGTTTCCATTACCCCAACTCAATTCACCTCGACAGAAATGACGGCGAGTTACACACTCCCTAACTCTCCTTCTAGCCCAGGCTTCCATGTCAGGGGTGGCCCTGAACCAGAATAAGATTGTGATGGACAGAGACGGATTCCAGGTGTCCAGTCTCAGGGACACTTACAAGCTGTAGGCCATTTCTTTCTCCCTTATTTAATCTCTCTTATTTGAACCCTATGTTAAATTCCATTGCTCATGTACAAATCCTGCCACTGGAATTCATGTTACATAAATCATGTCAGAGTTCCAAGATGAGTTACCAGAAATGATCTCAGATGACTAATGTTTTATAATTTAAATGTTTTATACCGTATTCCATGTTTAAGTCAACTCCAGATAATCTGGGAACACTTACTGGTTTTCATTTACAATGGGATACTTCCTAATACTTAGGGATATCGTGAAAGAGGACAGGTCCCCTCCCCTTGAACAGCTCGTGATACGCTAACAAAATAGAGGTGCAATGCAATGATCGAGTAGAATGTCCCAAAGGCGACGGTCAGGGCGGCTCTAAAAGGCTGTGATGGCAGAGAGCAGCCTCGCTTCACTGGGAGTCAGCCGCGGAGCAGAGTCCTGACAACACATAGAGCTTAAGCAACTGCGGTGGATATAGCACCTTTGGCTGGGACTTGAAAACCTTAATGCTTTTATTCATTATTTCTAGTATGAGTGTTTGAGACTGTGAACCACGAAGTCACAAGTATCAATGCTCTAACCCACAAGAAACTAACTTTCTGAGCAACGATCTTCTGAAGTGGGAAGTTAAGATGATTCAAAGCAGGGGCACTGACCAGTTAAAGCAATATTATATCAACCAGTAATAATTACAAAGGAATATTTTTAACCTGTGGATGGGCACCCTTCTTCAGGTGTACTGGAGTATCCTATTCCATAATACAAAAACAAAAGCTAGGTTCACATCGAGAGCAATAGGAGTGGCATGCTTTGGCTATGGGGCCCGCCACCTCTAGGCCTCAGGGGAGCACTAAGCAGAATGTGTAGCCGCAAGCCAACAGTTCCTGCTGAGGCCCGCAGCCCCAAGATTAGGCCTCCAGCTTCTGTGCATCAGTCTCCATGAAAGCTGGGGGCTCACTTATCTTGGAGGTCCCCTTGCCCAGGATGCTATATGAACTCTGTAATCAAGGAGAGGGGAGCTGCTGCAGGTCACAGGAAGACTAAAGCCTCCTCTCTCCCTGAAGGACCACTTGGTACGACAACTGGCTCAAACCCACACGACTTAATAGGACGGCTGCCCTACGTGATGAGTGGCCAGATCACATTGGTACATTTTTTTTTTTAGATACCATCTTACTATATTGCATTCATTTAATGTAACTGTGTGCACTCATCAATAAGAGACTGTGATGCTAGGAAACACAAACTTTTAATCGCCATCTCTGCAATTAGTATAATAGTATATATATTATTTAGAAGCAAAGGACAGAATACAAAAGAGTTCATGAGATCCTGTAATTTCCACAGTCTTAAATCAGAGGTCAGCTAGAAGGTCGCACTGCAGGAGATGATTCACAGTGTTCAGTCTGTCAGCAAAGCGGGGAGGTGACTTAGGAAACATGCCACAAGTAAGAGAGAAGCCTTCTTGTCCATTGTATGTCACTCCTTTTCAACTAGGGATCTGAATTACAGAATAGATCAGAGCTCCTGGAGAGAATGAGGGAGAGAGGAGACCAGCAGGGAAAAGGACCCTGACTCAGAAATCCTGTAGGGTAATTTTAAGAGGATAAAGTTCCACATACACTAACACAGAAAAACTTCTTAGAAAAAGAAAAGCATGCTATCACAGAACCTTGCTTAGGTGAATTCTTAATAACTCTCCTACGCATCTAATAAAAAAGATTGTGTTTTTATGTCACACCATCTTCCATTTTGAATAAAACACACAACTTTTAATTTTCCTAGAGCATTTTTCTGCTTAATTCTTCCTTATAAAAAAAAAAAACCGAAGTTGCCTAAATTATTTAATACGGCGACGTAATGGCCCAAAAAGAACAGCTGGAATTGGATGATACCAGCCAGCTTTCCAGGGAACCTGCAGGTTTATCACAGAGGAAAGAGAAGACTGATAAAAATCACATAATAATGGAATAACACTACAAAATTAAAGACTTCTAAGAGTGACTTAAGAAAAAAATCCTGACACAAATGTTGACAAACTAGAATGAGTTTCATAGGGATATTATGAAACACATCTTCTCTGGCAACTGCTCCGGGGATGGGCAGGGTGGGGTTTCAGTCGACAGGTAGCTGACAAGCAGTACTTGATTTGCTCTTCTGTTCTATTTCAGTTACTTCCTCTAAATGCACGCGCAAACATGCACACGTACAAAGCAGTGCAAAGTGAGACGACCAGGAGTAATGTCCACTACGCAAAGGGCCCTGCCTGCCTTGGGTCACTCAGTTGCTGTGACACCACTCCGCTGCCCAGCTTTCCCAAGCCGACCTGTCCTGCGGGCAGAGACACTGTCCTCAGGGGTCTCAAGCCAGCACAGTGCAGAGCCTCTAAGACAAGGCTCCTTCCCACGGAGAAGCCGGTCTCAGAAGACAAAGTTTATGACAGAGAAACTCCCTGCGGAGGCAGCAGAAGGGAGACCCTGTGCCAGCCTCGTCCCCGGGCCCAGCTGTCACCCTGACTTACGCAGGTGGTAGACGGCATGTCCTCATCAGCTTGCAAAAACAGTAAAGATTGAGAAAACTGTAAGTGTGCAAATCTCACTCTCGGGCAAGTGAAATTACTTTCCAAAACTACAACTGTAACACAACTGCGTCAAGGAGAAACAAAGTTGAAATTGTAGAGTATTTGTTAAATCATGAAAATAGTAAACACAGCCACTCATTTGTCAATGATCCACCTTCCAGGTACTATGCTATGAAACCTACAGAAAAAAAAACTTAAATTTCTTTTTCAAAATAAGAAAACCTGAAAAGCAAGCATAAATGGCCTGGTATGGCTTGTGTCTAGATGTCCCCCCAAAGCCTCATCTGGTCACAGGAGGGGATTTCCCAGAGGTGGGTGATCTAGGTGGCTGGGATGCTGGACCAAGCCTGTGTGATTACTAAATTAGTCTACTGATTGGTTTGGCATAGACCTGAGTATGGATAATAAGCAGGCTCACCCTGGGTGTGCGTGGCACCACCCAAAGGGCGGGCAGCCTGGAAGGACAAAAGCAAGAAGCAGGCTGTTGCTCCTTGCTGCTTCCTCACTATTTCACTGCTTCCCTGCCTTCTGCTGCCGTGGGCTGTTTCTCCTCTGCGACGCCCCTCTGCCTCGCAGCCAGCTGACTATAGACTGAAACTTCTACAAACTGTGAGCTACAACAAACTTTTCCTTCTTTAACTTTGGGCGTTGGGTATTTTGTCTCAGCAACAAGAAAAGTAACTAAGACATGGGCCCATTTAGGATGACAGAAACAGAGGCTCGAGGCCTCGAAGAAGAGGCAGGCACCTGCCTGCTCAGTCTGTGCCATCGTCTCCCTGCCTCACTATAAGGCCGCTGCACCCAAGGGTGGCACTGGTAAAGCTGCACTCCAAGACACATTCATGGGTGTAAATGTTTTCAGTGTTCCAAAAGAATGAAAATAAATGGTACAATCGTTCAAGTAAAAAGGATGAGAAAGGAACAAAGTAAATCATGGTAGGGAAGAAAAGAAGATAAAAAATTCGTTGTGATAAATTAACCACCTGAATCTTTTTCAGATCCCAAGGTAAAGGTAAAAACTACTGAAAGAAGAACAGGAAGAGGAAGAAGAAGGAGAGGAGGAGGAGGAAGAAGGGGGAGAGAGAGGAGGAGGGAAGGAAAGAAGGAAGGAAGAGAGGGAGGGAGGGAAGGAAAAACAGGCAACACAAAATGCAGAAATAAAATGAGTTACACAAGTGGTGGTGAACCTATAGTACATACGTAGCAGTGAGCTATCTGTATCATTGAAAGCTCTAAAAGGTTCACCATCACTGAGCTACGCCAACAAATATGGGTGCCATTTTAAAAAGTGAGAGCGAGAAGTACTGCATATACATTATGATGTGTACCAGAGTGTGTTCCTAGAGCTCTACCAAAAAAAAAAAAAAAAGTTAAATGTCCACCAAAAAAGCTTTCCAAGTTTAAATTTGGGAAATGTTGGGTTAATTGAAGCCAACACATTATTTCTAGCATTTCTCCAGACCTTAACATGCTACAAACATAATGTGACTCTCCAAAAGATACATTATTTGACCATAAAAATATTCTTTAAAAACCTGTCAGTATGGAAAAATGCACGAAATGTGTTTACAAAGCTAGCTTACCACTGAACATAAAAAAAACTCCAATAAGTAGTGCAACAGAAAAAATCTGCTGAAACCACTGTCATGTCCAGTATATGGACATGAATAGTTAAACTACTGTGTGTAAACCAAAAGAAGAAAACTACCACAGTTACAGAGCTGCATATTAAGTACTGTTCTTTCTGGCAAACTCCCACTGAATTCATGCCCTTTGTCGGAGGACACTGGGAAGGCAAGGTAGTGTTGCAACTTTCCACCCTCAGCTGGGCTTCATTTGCATGAGGAATGCAGCCCTTATAAGCCAAGTCAATCATGTTCTTCAGTTTGAGAGGAAGGACAAAGAAAGAGGAGAACAATTCTCTCCTGTTTTGCTTTAAATATGTCACAAATATTCCCTTTACTTTGGACTGGGCTAAATTCTGGAAACCTTTAAAGTATTGAGGTGTGAGAAAAAGATGCGCAGTGATCCACTCCAGGTGTACTGGGACTGTCAATAAGGGCGGGCCTACCTTGGCAACAAAATGCGCTCAAAAGCCCAATAAAATATTTAAAATTACTGGAGTTCAACGTATTGACCCGATGAGAGGTAATTGCCTAGAACCACACTGTCAAAAACCTGTAGTGCGCATCTGCCTGGAATCCGTACTGACACTCACTTGGGCTGATCACTCGTACCCCGTGGGGTCCCTGCACACTCTGCCTTTCTACCACAGTGTGGACGTTCAAGTGCTGTCCTGGGGTCATTACTAAATCGTTCCCCTTCCTCTCCAAAATGGCTGCCTCAGACTAGCGCTACACTGGCACTCGCAGCCCAAGCCAAAGAGCACCATCATCTTCACAAACCCTCAGCCTGGAGCAAGGGAGCAGAAGGGATCTGACACGGAAGCCACGTGCATGCACTTGCTCTTAAAGCACAGCTCTGCCCATCGTGTGATCGGGGGGAGATAACTTCCTCTCTGGCCATGAGTTTCCTCATGCATAAAACACAGATAATAGCAGCAAAGAGTTCAGGATCGTTACAAAGATTAAATGAAGTATCCTGAGTTTAGCATAGTCGCTCATGTTTAGCATGCACTCTGCAAATGCTAGAAATAACACCAAGAGCTGCAGAGCACCTTCATATATAAATTTGAGACTAATAATGCAAAAGTCCTGAGTGACATGGACCATTATATTAGAAAACCCCTGTAAAGTGTCTAGCACAGTATCATGTGCACAAAACAATACAAACTCAAATAATACGAGTTACAAAACTAAGGATCCACCATCATTTGGCATTTCATTACATAAACAGAAAGCCTACACCTTCTGGAAGAATAAAGCAAAGAAAGGAACAGTCGCAAAACAGAACTGATGTCTAGAAAATAAAACTAAATATGAAGGTATAGACACTAAGGTCACTTGACTCAAAGAAGCCAACCTGCAGGAGACTTAAATATTCCAGAAATATTAGGAAGCTGGAGTCACAAGTTTTTTTGAACCTCCATTTTTTCCATTCTTCATGGCTTCCCAGCCCGTTCACTCTGACTCCACCCAACCTGGAGAGGCGATGCATTCATTTCCAGGCATCAAGGACTGTGAAGGGCTGAGATTTTACTCTACTGGCAAGCTAGCAAGTTAAGCTACACAGTTCCACTGGTGCCTGTGGAAGATTCAGGGTCCCGGAGTCAGAGGCCACAGCAGTCTAGTGCTGGTCGCCTGAGCCCAGAGTCCCATTGGGCGTGTGGACAAAGGCACACACAGCAGGCTGTGTTACAGGCTGACTCCAAGCTTAGGGAGCCTGAATCTTCCATAATGCTCACAGAGCACACCTCATCTTGGTCCTGGAAGGAGAGACTTTGTCTAATACAGACTCTAAAAACCCACTACTCTTGCGGGAGACACTATCTCTATCATCCAAGGCTGTTTCCTACAAAATGTCCCTGGAGGAGACCCACACAACAGAGGCGGTCCGTGCTTCTCTTTACAAGCTGTACAGAAATGACAACAACTATGCACAGCTGTCCCCAGCACCGACCAGCACTCACGGAATGTGCTCCCCACCTTCCCACCTTCCCCTCTTCCCCAAACAAGTTATAGAAATAACAACCAAGTTTGAAAACAGTACCTTAGAGCAGAACTTCTCTGAGCACTCATAATCCAACCTGACTCAGTGACTCTCCAACAGGAGGATACACAATGAGTCCTTCAAACCCCACTTTTCATAGGACACCTATTAATATCTCCCGGAAGAATATTTTTTGGGTCATATTTTTGGAAATCTGAGGAGTGTTTGTACCATGTGCCCAACGTCATCACTCTCCCTTGCAGAAGATTAGCTAACGTTTTCCCATTTACTTCCCAAAATCCCCAATCCACATGGATGTGTTTACATGAAGAAAAGCTTTTTTTAACGTATTAATCAGAAGAAAAACAAAAAAACAAAAAAAACCTGCTGAGTCCCTGTGTGACAGAGCCTTTAAGCACAACTGAGATAATGTAGGGAAAGCCCTTCGCACTCGCTGGCACAGTGGGTGCTCAAGACAGCAGCCGCTGCAGGCCAGCCGCTCGGTCACAGCCCTCACAGACCCCTTTCTGTTCACCAGTCAAGCTGCTGCGGCTGTAGGAACACCCGGTCGCGACTAGTGATCTTTCCTTCTTGAATTCTCCTCCAGTACATTTTCCTATGAGCGGTATTTCCATTCCCCTCATGCCAATGTTTTACTCCACCAACTGGACCTTATAAGCCTCTAAGTTTATTTTAGTCTAAATTTGATAAATGTTACCCAAAGCCAGTCTTCCTTTCTGCTGTAACATAAAAAAATGAGATCCACATTTGTTTAGAGGAATTAATTCAAAGTTTCTGCGTTTTTTTCCTTATTCAGTTTTCCCCCAATGGGGTTGTGACCGATAGGTCAAGCTGGATCTCAGAAGCAAGTGGCAGAAGACGGTGGCTCAGTTATCTGCAGCGCAGCCCTGAAACAACTCCAGCAAAGCCTGCTGGGTATTTCAAAGTGATGGCAATGCCAAGTTACTTGATGAGGTTCCAACAAAGTTTTTGGCACCCCAGTTCTTCAGGCCCCTCCTGACAGTGCTTAGTCTCTGAGCTGCTGGGGAGGCTGGCATCCTCTGCCACAGGTATCCATCACCTAGCCTAACTGTCATCACTGGGTTCTGAATCAGTGAAAACCTGGTAGAGAAAGGGGGGTCAAGGTAGACAGACAACAAGAAGGCTGACAACCCATCTCTGAGTTTAGACATGGGGGAGGGAGGGGATGGAATTTCTCCAGTTTTAACAGAAGGGCATTAACAAAATGGGCTGAAAGTCAAGAGAATCCAGCAGCCCTCTGTGCATTCACCACAGCTCCGCACCTCAGCATCTGCCTCCCCATCGCCCAGCTTCCTGTCTGTAAACTGGAACAGGGCCATTCCCTCTTCATTCAGGGTTTAGAGGAAAGATGGACACGTACCATTCTAATTTACATCCAGTAACTACTATTTTTGATTTTTTTGCCATAACATAAATATCAACTTGTACATTTGTACAGAAAGGAACATCTACCATGGCATCCTAAGTCTTTTCTGGGTTGTAGCTCAGCACGAAGTATATTTCCATTTCCAAAACTTGAAAAACAAACTTTATTAATTATATGACTATAGGTAGGGGAGAGAAGGGAGAAAGGCAAACTTCCAAATACGGAACTTCATTTAAATGTGGTCTACATATTAAAACTTTCACAAAACTGCATAAAAATCTCTGCTTAAAACCTTTTAACATGTACTATTTGTAGGCGTTTTTAAATACCTATTTCTGACAATATAAGCTTTTAAAAAGTCAGTTCTAGGAAATGCTCTTTCTTGTGTAGTTCTCACAAGGTCCAGGCCAAGGAGACACAGGTTGCCAGGCATCAAACTGGACCTTGCAGCAGTCATCAGGGAACCTTTTCAAACATGCAGCCTCCCCCGGAAGTTCACTGACTCTGGGTGGGGCTCAGGACTCTGTATTTTAAATGCTCCTCTCTGGCCTGAACCCAAGGCCAATGTTAGAGCTACTAAGGCATCGAGCGTGCACATCGCCAGCAGTGCCCAGCTGCTCACACAGGAAAAGATGGCTCCCTCAATCTACTTCCTTATGCTTCTGAAAAGAGAAGCATGGCATTGCCCCTGTTCCTCATTTGTCACCCCGCGGGGTCCACTTCTTCAAGCACAGAATTGAAAAGATCCATTTTTACAGGAAAGTATACACACATACTTGGGGTGTGTGTTTACAGCTACAAAAGTGTAAGAAAAGCAAGACAGACACATGTCAAGTCTGAAAGGCTGCACTGCTGTGGGCCGAAGCAAATATGCCACGAAATAGCTGAAAACTCAAAATAAATCTGTTTTAAGAAGTTAATTCTAAGTTTTGTAAATTTTACAGAACTTTCTTTTCACTTTCCCACCAGAAAAGGCTTTACTGGCCAGACGCCTCATCTTGCTCAGATCATGGCTGCCCTCTGCTGGCGGCTTACCCCAATCACAAGCTTGGGAGGGAGGCTGGGAAGAGCAGAAGCTGAAATTGGTCTCTGAATGCCCTAGCACACTCGTTCTTATAAAATGACTAGCTCTGAGCCCTTAATTTATTTTCTTGGGCATCTGAAAATTTTGAATTTACCATCTTTGAACTGTGTTGCTAAAACAATGCAAGACACCTTTACATGTGTTTTTTGCTTCCTACATTTGTGTGCTCTTTACTCGGGTGCATAATCCTGGACACTGCTAACTCTCAGCACCAAGCTGCACCCAGCTGTGGGCCTGACTCTGCGGCCCAACCCGGCCGCTTCTGCAGGCCAGGTCACCCCTGCCCCTAGCAGCAGAAGAAGCCATTCCGGTGCTCCTGGGCCCTCGCTTTGGGCCTGCTGCAGTCCAGCCTGCCTCAGGGAGCGCCTGTAATCTCCCTGACCTGGCTACAGCGTCCCATTCTTGGACCTCCAGCTCCTGTCCAGCAAGCTTTGAGATCCCAGACAGGCACTGTGGTCACTGTTCCAGCCTGTTGGGGAAGTGGCCCTCGCTTCTGATTGGAGGTCATTAACTGGATGCCCCAAGTACTCCACCAGTCAGGATTCTTCTAGGACATTCATATCCCAGGCCTAAATCAAACAAAAGGGTCTATACACACACAAATGGAAAAGGTTTGCTGGTTTTGTTGTTGCTGGGGATCAAACTAGGTCGTCACGCACACTAGGTGGGTGCTCCACCACTGAGCTACTCCCCAGTTAGCATTTATCAACTACATTTTTAAAAAACCAATAGCACCACATCTGTGGTAATCTGCTGTGTTCTCTTTGCTGAAAGACAAATATAATCCTTTATCCTTTTCTTCTTAAATTATCATATTTTAAACATATCACTATTATTCTTTTAAAGTAGAAACTTATGTAAGACAAACAGAAGTAGTAGATTTTAGAAGATGGAAAGTGAAGAAACTTAGGCATTTATTTTCCTATTTTATCAATGTTTTCCAAAAAAACAAGCAAATTTTAGGTTTCATCATTATGTAATTACATACCAGTAAAAAATACCATTCTCTCTCTAAAAATGGGCTAGAAGTTAGGACGAGAAGCTTCTTAAAGTAAATCACTAACAGAAAATCAGTTAATCTGCAATGGTAAATATTCGTTCTTTGTGGTACACATCAAATATATAGTGGTCTGCATCAGAATAATATTTAGTCACAAAGTGAAATGAATTACTCACATGTTACTGTGAAGCAGAGACCACAGTTTTTCAAAAGGTGGAAGCTTATCTTACAAACATTACTGAAACTAGCAGTGAGAAAGCCTACATTTACTAAATCCTGGAGTCACTACAACCTTACATGTGATTTACATTTGCATGGAAAAATACTTTCAAGTGGTATGTGCCATATGGCCCCATTTTAAAATTTTTCTATTTATATCTATACACAATACCACACATTCACAAATCTGAAGATACATATACACTAAATTTAAAATGTGATTTCTTTCACATTTGTGATTGGTGGGATTAAATTTTATTTCCTTGTCTTTACTTATCTGTATTTTCTAATATAGAATTTCAAATTTCAATATTTAGTTTTTACACTTTTAAAAAGTCATGTTTAAGAGAAAAGAAAATTAAAATATGCCGTGCTAATTTTTGCATGTTATCTGGAGCCAGCACCATGCTCCTTCTTTAAGAAAGATCTGTGTGGCTTAGAAATTAGAGAGAACTTTTCAAGTCTGAAGCCTTCTCAGCAATTAGGGGAGTAGGCACAAAATACACTCTCCTGGCATCTATGTTGTTTACCTGCATCATTTTAAAATCTGAAACTCCTTTGTCGGCACATTCCACACTGACAAAGGAAGGATGGGGCTGTGCTTCACAGTAACCAGCTTCTGCCGCACTCTCCGGCACATCTCTGATGTCCTGTGGCAAATGATGAGCGCAGGTCACCCAGGTCACGCTGTGTCTGGTTAATGTGTTCTCATGGAGGCTTATGGGTTTCCATGGATAATTAAGGCTACTTCTTATCTGATAAAAGGGATCGAGTTTACAAACATACAAACCAAGTATCATCAATGTTCACATATTAATAAGGACTGTACATGCCACCACTGATTATGATATGATAGAGGATGTATTTTTAAATATTATATATTTTGTATAATGGTCTCAGAGCCAGATATTTTCTCATCCTTTCTAAAAAAATACAAAGATTTATCTTCAATCAGGTAAAGGTTGCTAAATTCCCTGGATGCATCTAACTGGTTTCATACTTTGTAAAAACATTTGTTACATTTTTTTTAAATCTGCACAAAATTAATGCACATTATTTTGTAGCTTGATGAGAAACAGTCAAATAACTTACAACTGCTTTATCTACCCACCAATCATTAAGTTTTTACTCGTTCATCTCCTCTTCAAAACACACCTGCAGGCAACTTTCAGCATGTAGCTCTTCGAGTGAAAAAGTGAATCAATGTACAGAACAGTGTCTGGAGAGGCCTTTGCAACAGGGACACAATGGAAATGGACTGGACTGGCTGGTTTCAACAATCTTCTGACAGCAGTGAGGAAAAACTTTCACCTCAGTCCTTTCTAGGGAGCTACAAACACAGATGCTGGCAAGAATCCCGGCACACACAAAATACTTCTCAATTTTTACTAATACTTGCTAAAATTATGTTTTGGCCTTTTTGCCTGGAAAGAAACGTCTGGAACAACCCCTCCTTTTGACTTTAAAATCTGCATAAGAGTTGGCAGGGAAAGTTTCCATGGAACGTATCTTTGGCAAAAGGAGAGAAAAAAGCAACATCATCCTGAGCAACATCTCCTCTGTGGACTTCTCTGCTGCCCAATCAGGTGGGTGGAGAAACTGCAGGAGGCCATGAGCCACAGACAAAAGCTCGCAGAAGCTCAGCATGGGCCCTGTCCACATCTTCCAAAGGTCGTCTCCACAAGCCCAGTGCAACTGTCTGTGGATGGGCCCAAACAGCCCAAACCGCCTGCTACAGCGCAGCATACTGCAGAGGACACACTGGCCAGCAAGGAGAAGAGACCACACCAACTAGGCCCTTAGCAGCCAGCCCCGGAGCCAACCATTCCAATCCATTAGCTCATGAAATCATTCACTGCTCCAAGATGGAAAATCAACCCCATTTTGCAGAAAACACTGAGGTTCAGAGAGCTTCAGTAACCTGCCCAAGGTCACAGAGACAGGCAGGAGTGGAGGTGGGGCTGAAATCCAGACTTGCCTGACCCCAAACACTCCATTCAGATAGTAATATTTGAGGACTTTGGACAGGCCACTGAATATCGGAAGCCTTATTTTATTCCTCTGTTAAATGATGTAAAAGAACCTAATGTTCGAGACTTCTTCAAAGTCAAAATATCCATTATTCTCAGGACCTGCTTGTTTGCTTCTTCTATCCAACCCCTAATTTTTTCTTGGATGTGACATAAGGATGTAAATTCTTTAGGATCAACAAATCCAAGGCAATGTGAGGGGCTTCACATATCAGCTATTTTGTAGTGCTGATGATCAAGTCTGCAATTATCAGTAATAGTCTCACCAAGCCTGGTTTTTAATGAACTAAATCAGTTATCAAATAAAAATAGGCCATTGAGAGCTACTCTATTAAGGTTTTAAGCATGTATTAGGTTATTCCCTAAAGGTATTTATTAGTCATTCTCCACAAGTTTGCAAAAAGAAGAAAAAACTAAAAAGAAATAAACTTTTGGAATCAAATAAGGAAAGGTGTTTTTACTACACCATTAGGATATGGTTTCAAGACATTTTATATTTATATCTGTCATAAATGCTGACCATATTTATGTAATAAGGTGACAGTGGGTTTAATTAGAAAATTATTACATTCAAAAGCAAATGGTTTAATACTTTTAAACAAGCTCTATATTTCCACCAACTACTTAACCAATTGCTTGGCCTTAACTAAAGCACAGTTATTTCAGAAAGAAAGAAAAACTTTTAAAATATATTTTTCCAAAAAGGTACATTTTATTTCATTAGTAAGGTACAGTTTTTTTGTTTGTTTGTTTGTTTTTTACTTTTTATTTTATTTTAAACCAAGAACATGTATTGGTACATTCTACATACAATGGTCACATTCATTACATTTATTCTGTACCTATACAAGATGTATCTTGGTTCTCCTCCCCTCTCCCACCCCTCCCATCTGCTCCCTCCCTATTTACAGCAGGTTCATTCATCATTTTCCATATTTTCCCTTTCCCCTCTTTCCCCTGTTGCCTTTCTGCTTTTCCCCTTCTTTCCTTCTAGTACTCCTCTCCTCTGCACACCATCCTCCTTTTATATAATATCTATTACACCTCTTTGTCCTTATTTACAGTTATGGTTTCTCATATCAGAGAAACAAT
>PVJO010007516.1:0-36458 GCA_004026905.1 Hystrix cristata
AAAATAAGTTTTCAGTGATCAGTGACTGATTAAGCGCAGACAGGCTGCTAGGATGCCAAGGACTGCATGAGGGTCAGACGTTATACTGGTGTCAGGGTGACGTGGAGGAACCAGGCCTGGGACAGTCAGGGACGGGAAAGAGCAGGTGCAAAGACCCAGAGGTGGCAGTGAGCTTGGCGTACGTGACGTGGCGTCCACTCATGTCTGAGAGTCATCGTGGGTCACATGTTAAGATGAATGAGAAAGTCACCTCGAAAGTCCTGCATATGGGTTTGCCAGCACTTTTGCTGATGGTCATGCAATGCTGTATCTGTTTCAGGACCTCTAGTGGTGCTGAACAAGCCCGAGGGTCTGCCGGTGACAGGTACGGGGAGCAGCGTGGGAAGAACAAGGTGAAGGGATTTAGTGTCTCTGAGCGAGGGGACAGTGAATAGACATGGGTATGGGGTGACACACTGGCCTCTGGGAGCAACCCACCCTTCCCCATCTTGTTTTTCTAGGAAAACCAGAAGAGCTGACACTGCTCTCTGTATTGCCAGAGCTGAGCCAGGCCCTGGGGCTCAGGCAGCAGGAGCTCCAGGTTGTCCGAGCACCTGGAAAGTGAGTGGGGATTTCATTATTTGACAGGTAACATTGTACGGTTCCAGACAGGCACTTGGCACTTGGCAGTAATTGGTAGGACATTGGGCTCTGAGCTCCCTGGGGGCCAGGGCAAAATGAGAAACATGAAGCTACATAGTCTTGCACCTTACCGGGGGACACCTTTCTTGTTTCCTAGCAGGTTTGCGTTGTAGTGCTGGTGTTACTGCTGGGCCTCAAGCAGGTCTGTGTTCCTTCCTAGGAACGCTCTGTGTGAGCCCAAGGGACTTTAACTGTGTGATTTGTCTCTTTTCCAGGGAGGCTTCTGGGCTTGTGCTCCTCTCCAGTTGTCCCCAGACAGCTAGCCGCCTCCAGAAGTTTTTCATCCACTCGCGGAGAGCCCACAGACCCACGGCTACCTACTGGTAAGAGGTGCCAGGAGGCCCTGAGACAGCCAGGCAGTCCCCACAGGCCACTCTGTGACTCCTTTGCCCCTTTCCCAGGGCCGTCACTAATGGGATCCCAGCTGCTTCTGAGGGGACAATCCACGCAGCGCTAGCACTACAGCACGTTGGTGGCACCAGTGTTGTGAGTCAGGGTCTGACAGGGAAGAGGCAGGGTCCCTCCAGGTGTGTCACCCTCAACGGCAGGCGAGTGACACTGCCAGTCTTTGGCCTGTCCTGAGTCTGCAGGGAGCAGGGCAGACCTAAGGATGTTGTGTGTGAAGCTTGCTCATTCTCGGCTGGTTCCACAGGTGGTTCCGGTGAAGTCCCCATCCCGAAGGGACATCCTAGAAGGGGTCAAGAGGACGCTGAGCCACTTCCGTGTGATGGCCACAGGCTCTGGCTGTGCCCTGATCCAGCTGCAGCCCCTCACAGGTACCTTTAGAACAATACTTAGCACAGGGAGGGTGGGCAAGGGTGACTCGGCTGCGGCCCGGGGAGCACCTGAGGGGCCAGGGGAAGGCAGCTCCAGGCTTCCCGCACTCAGCTCAACACCTCTCGCAGGAAGGAGTAGCTTGGTTCCTGGCAGTGTCCACATCCACAGCTGCGGCCCCACACCGGGGGTTGTCAGCCCTGCTCATCCCAGCCTGCTCAGCGCCCCTCTGTGGAGGCAGAGCCTCCTCACCACTTCCCTGTGACCTGAGAACAGGGCTGGTGTTTCCCTCGGGAAAGGAGAGGGACACTACTACCTGTTCTGTCTCTCCTGTCACCCAGCGTTCCCCAGTCAGCTGCAGATGCACATGATGCTACAGCTTTGCCCTGTGCTTGGGGACCACACCTATTCTGCTCATGTGGGCACTCTCCTGGGCCAGCGCTTTCTGTTGCCAGCCGAGAGCACCAGACCTCAAAGACAGGTAACCAAGGCCGCCTGCCTGCCCTTCCCAGGGCAGGGCTGGGCTGGGCTGCCTGTCCTCCACCTCTGAGTAGCTGTGCCCTGGGGACTAGGCGGTGGCCTTCTCAGAATCCAAGCTCTCTAAACCTCTGTCTTGCTGCCATCTGGGCAAACGACAGCTCTCTCAGGCCTCATGCTGCCTGTTGGTTCAGTAAGGGAGTTGGAGCCGCTGACTCCCCCTTGTAAGTCAGCCATTCTTTGGGTCTGTTTGAGACAAGGGACAAAAGAGGATATGTATATCAGGGTACCTGTATCTGCTCAAACAGAGTAACCCCAGCACTCCAGTCTCAGCACAATCCTGTCCCCTCATGTTACAGCCAGTGAATCTGGGAGTAGGGTAGGCACAGGCTGTGGCTGTCCAGCCAGCCGGGGGCAGTGGCGGTTATGTGTACAAAGTTCAGACATATGTACTTCCAATCACGTCCCGGTGGGCTGGCACACGGCCTTGCCAGGCTGTGAGAAAGGCTAGAGGATAGAGCTTAGCTGTGTGGCCAGGAGAAATGACTTGGTGAACCCCTAACCATGCCCACCACAGTGAGAATGTGTGCACCAAGGGAGGAAGGTGATGAGCTGTGGCCTGGCGGGAGGGAGGCAAGAAGTGTGCAGCTGCCTGGAGTGGGGGTGGCCAAGTCTGCTCTGCCTTTCCCACCCAGGCCCTGGATGAAGCCCTCCTCAGACGTCTCCGCCTGACCCCGACCCAGGCCGCACAGCTGCCCTTGCACTTGCACCTGCACTGCCTGCTCCTCCCAGGCTCTGGGCCTGCTGACGCCCCCACTGAGCTGCGGGCGCCCCTGCCGCAGTATTTCTCCAGGACCCTGCAGTGCTTGGGGCTGGGCTAGTAGTCTCCCTCTGCTGCTGCCCCCACGGAAAGCAGGGGACAAGGTCTCTGGCCAGGCCTGGGGGAACAGGGTCACTGTCGGCTGCTGTAAGGCCATGGCAGACTTGAGAGCAGATCCTGTCTAGGCCACTTGCTTCAACATCAGGCAAGTGACTGCTCTCTGGACTCGAAGTAATAAAAGTTTCTACCTGGAGGCCTGGTCATCTTTGTTTTACTGAGACAGGGTCTCACCGTGTGACCATGCTGGCATTACACTGGTGGTCCTGCCCTCAGCTTCCAGGATGCTGGGATTACAGGTGAGCACCAGCACCTGGCTCCATGGTGTGGTCTGGAGGCCTTGTTGGTAAGTGTATGTTTACCGGGGACTGTGCTTTCTACTGAATTCAGTAGGTGGTCTTTTTATTTAGTGCTTTGTCTTCATGATCCTGTCTAGGGAGAGTTGTTAGGCCTTTTTCTTCTTTTCTGGTACTGGGGATTCAATCCAGCACACAGTACCACTGAGCTATCTTTCCAGCCTTTTTTTTTTTTTTTTTTTTTTTTTTTTTTTTTTTTTTTTTTTTGTGGTGCTGAGGCTTGAACCCACGGCCTTGCAACATGCTAGCCAAGTGTCTTACCATTGAGCTACAACCCAGCCCTTCTTCACCAAGTTTAAGTGTAAGGTTCCGCAGCATTACGCACACTTACGTTGTTGTGCACTTAATCACCCCTTCAGAACTGTTCATTTTGTAAAACTAAAACTCTACCCATTAAGTACAAACTTGCCATGTCCCCTCCTCCCAGCTCCTGGTCGCCACCGTTCCACTTTACATCCCTGTGAAAGTGGCTAGGTATCTCATCTAAGTTGTTAGATGTTTCATGTAAAGAGCCAGGTGTGGTGGCCCAGGCCAGCACCATACACAACACACACAATAGTGACACAAAAAAAGATAGAGTGCCTGAATCTGACTTACAGACTAATGATAAAGTGAGATGTCCACATATAACCCAATTTGCGGCACAGAACAGAACGTCCTTTCCCTTCTCGGTAGCAGTTCTCAACCCTGAGCCCACATTAGACTACTTCCCTCAGAAAGCTTAAGTCCCCACCCCGCCATAATGCTGCTCCCTGAAGATTGGTGCACTGGCCTCGGGGAGAGACCCTGGCAGTCTTTTGTCCATGAAGTGGTTTGCAGTGTTGAGGCTGGAAGCTGAGGCCTTGTGTGCCAAGCACACACTGTAGCACGGAGCCACCCCGTCTTGTTTGAAAAGTTCCCCCAGGAGCTCTGTTCAGTCTGGGTTGGCGACCCACACCTTGACTAGGAAGGATTCTTGCTCTTGTTTCAAGTTTTAGCGTGTATATATGTTTCCACAGATGGATACATACCATGTGTATTCTTTTGGGGCCTGTTCTCTCCACACTAGTGTTTGTGCTGGGTACACACAGTTTGAATCCCAGCGCCTGAGCAGACTGCGGGCACTCCTGCTGGTCAGTGACAGCTCCTTCCGTTGGCTGTTGCTGCGGTGCTGCTGGGAACCTGCTGGGGTGTGTTTCCAGCTTCAGGTCGGTGTCAGAGTTTCTCTCCAACCTGACCGGGGCAGATGTTTCCCAGAGCTGCCCTAACCAAGTGGCCTAAAACAAATGTGTTCTCCCTGTTCTGGAGGTCAGAGGTCCAAAGCCATGCTCCTAGATTCTCAGTAGCTCCAGCTATCCCTTGGCTTGTGGTTAAATCGCATCTCCACCTCCAGCTCTTCCCTTCCTTCCTCCTTTTTTTTCCTCTCCTTGATTTATTTGGGGGGGAGGTGGCAGTGTCCTGGGGATTGGACTCGGGGCCTTGCACAGGCTAAGCACATGCTCAGCCATTGAGCCCCAGCCCCAGCCTCTGCCTCCATCTTCACATGGCTTTTGTAGTAGTTAGAAATACCCTACCCTGGCACATTGGCTATTCCAGGTTAAAGACGCTTGAAAGACAGCAGGTGTAAGATCACTTTGACCTTCGTGCCATTTCTTACAAGCACACGAGATTCCCATGTGAAAGATGCTCTCCCTACATGAGTAAGGTACAGCATCCTTATCCTCAAGGATGCAAAAGTCAGAACCCAGAGAGTTCTTTACAAACCTTGTTTTTTTTGGGTGCTGGGGTCTTGTGCTCAATGCCTGCTAGGCAAGCACTCCACCACTGGGCTAAATCCCCAACCTCAAGAGGATCACAAGTTTGAGCCCAACCTGGGCAGCTAAGCAACTTAGAGAGACCTTGTCTCAAATATAAAAAGGGGCGGTGCTCAATCCACAGTAACACACAAAATAAAACTAATAAGTCCCATCTTTTAAGACTATGCACATAAATTAGTTGTTTCATTTCAATTATTCTCTGCCCAATCCAGCATTAAGTAACTGAGTCTAATCCCACTTTGGGTCTTCATTTATGAGGGTTCCCTCGCCATGTGAGTTTATACTAAATAAATGTGTATTTTTTCTCCTATTAACATGCCTCACAGGGGCTGGGGATTTAGATTAGTGGTTAGAGTGCTTGCCTAGCAAGCACAAGGCCCTGAGTTTGATCCCCAGCACAAAAACAAAAACAAAAACATGCCCCACATAATTTCAGACCCAGCCAAGGCTGTATGAGGATGGAAGGGGAATTTTTCTATCCCTACACCTTGTGTCATCTTGTCTGACTTTTTTTGGTGGGGGAGCATACTGGGATTTGAACCAGACCCTCAGACTGAGCCACATCCCAGCTGGTTTTTTTTTTTTTTTTTTTTTGAGACAGTGAAGTTGCCCAGGTAGGACTCAAATTTGAAATCCTCCTGCCTCAGCCTCCCAAAGTGCTAAGATTACATGTGTGCACCGCACCACTGTGCCTGGCTTCTTCTGACTTTTTTTTTTTTTTTTCCGGTGCTAGGGATTGAACTCGGGGCCAAGTGCTTGCCAGGCAAGTGCTCTAACCACTGAGCTAAATCCTCAGCCCCTCTTCTGACTCTTATAAGGACACTTGTCCTTGGGTTTAGGGCCCACCCAGATAATCCTAGATGATCTTGTCACATCAATTTAATTAATTGTACTTGCACAACTCCCACAAGCACACAGTCATACAGTACACTTAGACATCTTTCAGCAGGTACCCTTCAGCCTACTCCCCCGGGAAGTACTGGGCTTCTTAACAGGGGTGTGGCTTGGAGATTTCACTCTGGGTGACTGACTGACCCAGAGGAAGAGGAAGCTGACCCTTTCCCCAGCTCCTGTCATTAGCATTCCTGTGCCTGTTAGGTGTCATCGTGCCAGGCCAGCTTGTCCTCTGGGATTGGGAGACTTGGTGGCCAGCAATCCTGACAATGTGTCCCCCTGCCTTCCATTCACTGCCACAAGACCTTGGGCAAGCCACATCTTTGTCTCCAGACTTAGTTTCTCATCTGCATTGTCCCTGCACAGGAAGCCCCGCATTTCCCAGGTGGGAATTTGGGCTCCCAGCTCTTGGGTCTTGGGGTAGTGGCCTCACCCCACCCATCTCCCCTCAACAGCAGGGGAGCCAACCTAGAACACTCCATTTGCTCCTTTTTATTTGGCACTGGATCCAGGCCAGGGCCGTGGGGGTCACAGCCGGGGTTTTTCCAGCTTCACATCCGCTGTGGCCCCGGCCTCTGGAATGTAGAAGCAAGGGGCAGAGGCTGTGGGAAGCTCAGCCTCTTTGCAGAGTGTGCCTCGGCCTTGGGTTTGTCATGTGGTCTGGCCTTAAGCTTGCCCTTGGCCTTGACCTTCCCAGGGGTGCTAGGAAGAGTTGCAGCTTCAAAGAGCACAGGGCACAAGACACTTCCAGGATGGGGGCCTCGAGGGTACTGGGGAGCAACAGCCTCAGTGAGAGGAGAGGAGAGAGGATCAGGGATCTGCCTAGAAAGGGGCTCTGCGAGCTGCCCTCTGCCTGTGCCCTCCAGTCCCAACCCCAGTGCCCAGCACTGCCCTCCAGGGTGGTCACAGTTCAAGGCCCACCTTTTCCAGCTTCGGAATGCTGGGTGCCAGCTTGACAGCAGGGTTGGGTGGGAGGCAAATGAAAACCTTGGCCATAGGCAGAGTCATCAAGGCCTTGCCTGTGGACGACAGGGCCTTGGAGCCCACCAGCTTGCTGTGCTGCAGTCTGAGGGCCCGCCCTGGGGGTCGGAGCACAGGGAGAGGCGGCAGCTGGGCCAGGGCCTGTAGGCTGGTGAAGGGGACAGGGTTGTGGGAGCAAGGGACACTGTGAGGGCCGGGCAGGGCCCCAGGCTGACCAGCTGCCCTATAGGGTCATGGGGCGATGAGGGGATGGACACAGGGCTTGGGGTCCCAACAGACCTGGGTCTGCATCCCGGCTCTGCCCCTTCTGAACTGTGCAACCTTGGGCAGCTTCCTTACACTTCCTGCTACCTGGGCTGGAAGATGGGGGCGACAGCACCCACCTTCACTGGGCTGTTGGGAGGACAGTGGAGCAGGCTAGGGCATGGCTGCAGATTGTTTTTTCCTGTCACCCCAGGCCGCTCTACAAACACCTGGGCTCCAGGTGACAGCATGCTAGCAGCATCTCGGTGTAATTGCCTGGCAGGTGACTCTGAGGGGACAACACTTATGGGGCTATGTGCTTAACAAGAAAACTTGGTGAGCCATGGCTCTGACTTGGTACTGGAGGCTCCTCGGTGGGAAGAGAAATCCAGGTGGCTTAGAGGGGACTGAAGAGCAGAAGAAATCACCTTGGGACCCTGGGGTGTGTGGGGGCGATGGGGTCTTCAGGCGCACAGCCGGGCTGCTCGGGGCAGGGCTGCCTGTCCCCCAGCAGAGGTCGCAGTGAGAACGCAGCCTGTCCTGGGGTGAGGGCAGAGCAGGGCGGTGGCTCTTTTTGCCTTGCCTTTCTTCCCCTTTCTGGGGACCAAGGTAGTGGCAGTGGAGGCTGGCTTCTCCACGTGCCCCTGGCTCCTGGCCCCAGCAACTTCCCTAGAAGCTGACCTGTGGGCAGGGGTCCCCGAGTCCTTGCCTTCCCTGGAGCCTCGGTGGGTCAGCAGGTGAGGGAGCGTGGGGCGGCCTCCCATCCGGCGATGACGCGTGGCCATGGGCTTCTTGATAGTGGAGCCCTCCACCAGGAGCCGGATGCCCACGTACTGCGGCACCTCCACTGCAGGCTGCGGGCAAGGAGAAGAGACAAGGCCCCCTCAGACCGTGGTGCCAGGACCCTCAGCCCAAGAGGAGCCAGGGCACAGAGGGACAGAAGCAGCTTCCAAGGCACTGGTCAGAACCAGAGAGCCCACCTCTATCTGCTAATGGTCATCCAGGTGGCCGAGTCTCAGGCCCCAAGGCCTGGTGACCCACAGGGGCAGCAAGTCCCACCACACGCCCCTGCCCTGCTGGAACGTGTGCGTGCTTCTCCTCCCAGAGCCACACTGGGAACAGCAGACTCTGCAGGGAGGAACTGAGGGGTAATGGCCACACGGAGGAGTAGAAGCTACCAGCCTTAAACAGGGCAGAAGGAGCGGGGCATGGTGGCACATGCCTGTATTCCCAGCTACTTGAGAGGCAGAGGTATAAGGATCTAGCCTTGGGCTTGCTAGACAAGCCCTCTACCACTGAACTAAATCCCCAACCCCATTTTTTTTTTATATTTTTGAGACAGGTTCTCACTGGTTCAGGCTGGCCTAGAACTCACAATGATCCTCCTGCCTCAGCCTCCTGAGTTGTGGGATTATAGGTATGTGCCAACACACCCAGCTGGCAGCCACCATTTTAACCCGTGGTCAAATTCAGCATCCCTAACTCTAGCCTTGTGACATCACATGAGCTACCCAGCACCACTTCTGGGGTTTCTACAGAAGTATTCAACCTAAACCTCATCAAGCAATCTGACCTAACTTCTAGTTTATGGGACATCTTGGTAACAGAAGACCAAGACAAACACCACCACAGGGGACAATCAGATAAATCTGGAATGTGGGACAGTTCTACAGAACAACCGACCAGGTCCCTTCCAAGGTCAACCCAACAGGAAGAGTGGGGGGCTGTCCTAGATTAAGAGAGAAAACCACCAGTGCAGGGAAGACCCTGATTACCCAGACTAAAAACTGGCAGTAAAAGACATCTGGGGGCAACAGATACAGACGCAGAGTCTCGACCCAGATGCAGTTCAGTGTTGAGGGCAGGGCCCCCTGACACCCACACCCTGGACAGTGTCCCGTTCCTCTGCTCTGGGAGTCACTGTCCCAAAATAGACCTTTCCCAGAGTTTTGCCATCACATATCCCTCATTTACTTTTTTGTTTTTTTCCAACACTAGGGATTGAACCCAGGGCCTCAAGCCTGCTAGGATCTACCACTGAGCTAAATCCCCAGCCCCTTTCTATTCTATTTTGATGCACAGTCTTACTGATACACGGTAAGATGCACAGTCTGCTTTTGATTCTGTTTTGATACACAGTCTGAGTTGCCCAGCCTGGCCTCAAGTTTGCAATCCTCCTGCCTCAGCCTCCTGAGAAGCTGGGATTATAGGCATGTACCCCCATACCTGTTTTTTTTTTCATACCTGCTTTTTAGACTTTGTTTTTTTTTTTTTTGGTGCGGGGGATTGAACTCACAGCTTCACGCTTGCTAAGGCACGTGTTCTACTACTGAGCTAAATCTCCAACCCTTCTGATTTTTAAAAATTCTATCAGTAGATTCAAATCTCTTTTTGGAATAAGATGAATAAGTTAATAACTGTAACAGCTTCCACTAACTGACTTGCTAAAATGTCAAGCACTTTACAAGTGATACCATTTATCATGAAATGCCAAACAATCTTATTAGGCAGTAACAACAGCTAAACATGTGCTGTATTTATTGTGTGCAGGCACTTTTTTTTTTTTTTTTTTTTTGGTGCTGGGGATCGAACTCAGGGCCTTGGGCTTGCTAGGCAAGCACTTTACCACTTGAGCTAAATCCCCAGCCCCCACTTTTTTTTTAAAGTACTTTATCCATATCAACTTGATTCTCATAATCCTATGAATGAGGTTTTATTTTTGCTCTTGCTTTATAGATAAGGAAACTGAGACCACTTTGAGGTTGGGAATTTGTCCAAAGTCATTCAACTTGTAATTACTGAAGAGGAATTTGAACCTGAGAAGTCCTTGAATCTACGCCTCTCAGGTTACATTATCCGTGTAGGAGAAAGATGGAGTCTCAGGCTTCCAGATGAGGAAACTGAACTCAAGGAGGGGAATGGCTGTGCTCAGACACCTTGTGTCCAGGTCTTGACCTACAGAGCTCTGTGCTCCACCATGGCGCTGCTGGGGTCCCACCTGGATCAGCCACCTCACCTGCTTGTAGATGAGCTCGAAGGCTCCCGTGTCACAGTTGCGGTCTAGTCGCCGGTCGATGACTACACGCAAGGTGTCAGCTTGAACCCCAGCACAGAGCCGTGCGGTGACAGCCGTGGAGGGTGCCATTGTGGGGCTGGCGTTGATCTCGATCAGCCAGGGCTGGAAATCCTCACCGAACACAAAGTCAGCGCCGTAGAGCTCGAAGCTGGCCTTCCGACTCTGCACGGCGTCCTGGGAGGTCTGGAGTGCGTGGATCACGGCAGCCTTCATGCCTGGCACGATGACAGTGGACCACGCGTTCGGGGCCCCCATCTCCCGCAGGTGGGCCTGGAACTTCTGGCTGGACCACATGTTGTCTGGGGGCAGCAATGGATGCCGGTGGCACGAGTTCTCCAGGTGCTTCTGGATGGAGTTGTTGCACAGGTGCACGGAGCTGGGCAGAGAAGACAGCGGGGTCAGCGCCCACTGTGCCTCCATCAAACTCCGGCCCTGCTGGGAGAACGGAGGATGAAGACCCGGGTGCTAGCCACGGAGGTCACAGTGTGGAATGCTCTGGGCCTGGTTCTGCTCGGGAGACAAGATATAATTGAGTACGGCATTTAGTTGCTGAGTTTTCAACTACTGTCACCACCAACTCGCTGAGAGACACGGGTAAGCCCCTGAACCCGTGTGCTCCTCCTGAAATTACTGGAATGTACACAAGGTATTTAGCATCCTTCATATATGAACCATGTGATAACTGAGAGCTAGTTTTTTTGTTTTTTTGGTTTTTTTTGCTTTTTTCCCTCCAGTACTGGGGACTGAATGCAGGACCTTTGCACTCAGCTACATCCCCAGCTCTTTTATAATTTTTTATTTTTTTAAATATTGAGACAGGGTCTTCTGAGTTGCTAGGTTGCCGAGGTGGGCTGCAGCTTATAGTCTCTGCCTCAGCCTACCAGAGGGCCGCGATCACAGGTGCGCACCACCACACCTGGCTAGATGGCTATGATTATGACTTTATCTTTTCTTCTTTTTGGCAGTACTGGAGATCGATCCCAGGGCCTCTTGCCTGCTAATCAACGAGCCACAGTTCCAGCACTGCCCCACCCCCTTTTCTTTTGAGACAGGGCCTTGCTAAATTGCCCAGACTCGCCTCAAATTTGCCATCCCCCTCCCTCAGCCTCCCAAGTAGCTGCAATTACAGGCATGTACCACAACACTGGCCAATTATGAGTTCATATTATGGTCTCCATTCTTCAGATGTGGACAGTGAAGCCTGAATAGGTTTTGCTTCAGAAAGGCACCCAGCCTGAAGTGGCAGAAAGAGCATGTGAACCCAGGCCATAACGAGGTTTACTCTCACCCCCAAAGTTAACGCTCTTGCTGCTTATCTTCTCAAATTTCTCCTGATCTGCCCTTACCAGCTCTCCACTTTCCTTTTTATACATATTATACCTTTTGGGGGTGGGGGTAGTGCTGGGGCTCGAACTCAGGGACTTGCCCTTGCTAGGCAAGCACCTTACCGCTGAGCTACATCCCCAGCCTGAGATCTTGTCTTGTTGGCCACTGTGTCCCACATGCCCAGGACAGCATGCAGCCTCGGTCCACGCTCAGCATCGCCCACTGCATGGAGGGTGGCTGGGAGGAGGGAGGGATGCCCAGAAGACAGGGGTGCCTGACTGGAGTCTGTGCTGTAGCCACAGGGCTCTGTGACCACAGCTCCCAACCAGACTGGGGGTCATGGGAGGTGAGCGGCAGGGCTCACTTGTCCAGGTTCTTCAGGGAGAAGGGCTGGGTGGAGAAGCGGATGTAGCTGTCTCGGTAGAACCACACAGTAAGCGGGTTCCAGTCAGTTACTAGGAACCACTGTCTCAGGTCAAACTTGGTGCCGAAGATGAGCAGGGGCCGCTCGATGTACTTCTGCACGACCCACTTGCCATCCTTCATCACCATGGAGTTGCAGTCCACTAGCTTCAGCATCTCCTCCAGGTGGTCCATGCACATGATGCCTACAGGAAGAGGCTGGTCAGAATGGGTGGGGAGCAGGGCCTGGGCCGCTGCTGGGGTTGCGCTCATTCCCGAGGGAAGCGGACAGCCTCATAGGCAAAAACCCTGCTGCCTTTGTGAAAGCTGAGAAGTTGCTAAGGTTTTGAATATTTTTCTAGTTAACCATTTTTGTTTGATTGGAAAGGGTTACATGCATATATAAAAACTTAAACACTACTGGCCTTTTTGTAAGTAATATTATAAGCAATATTGGGGGATTTTATGCTCTCCCAATAATTAAAAAATTATATACAAAACACACAAACCAAACCAAACCCAAAACAAAACACCCAAATCTCCCTCTCTAGAGGTCAATTACTGCTACATCTGGATCCTTATGGGTATCCTGCTAGGGGACATGAGAGTAATATCTGCCTCAGTTTCCCCAATTACACAAATTGAAGCAGGTCACGGACGCGGCACACGGTGAGCATCCAGTAAATGCTGACTCAGGTCGTTTGTATTAATCACCTGCACGACACATTTCCAGCCGCAGGTTTCAGCTCCAAGGGCATCTGCGTTTTCCATTTTACACTGCTAAGCGGGTCCCTGCAAGTTCCAGTCCCAGCAAGAATGCTTGAGAGCGTGTGTATGCCCAAAGAGCACCCAACACTGCTGACTGTTGATCTGGGTCATTCTCCTGGCTAAGAAATAGCTTCTTATTTGTTTTGGGACACGGTCTTGGTATGTTGCTCAGGCTGGTTCTGAACTTCTAGTCTCAAGTGATCCTCCCGCCTCAGCCTCCCACATAGCCTGGGACTACAGACAGGTACGTGCCACCATGACCTCTTTTTCTCTTTTGGTGCCAAGGATCAAATCCAGGGCCTTATGCATGCTAACCACTGAACTTAACTACCACTGAACTGTACCCCCCAGCCCAAGTGTGTATTTTATTTTTTTGTGGTACTTCACTCATTGTCTTATCTTTTCTATGAGTGAAGTTAAGCATCTTATGCCTGTAAGGCATAATTTTATTTTTTGAGACAGAATTTTACTTCATAGTTCAAGCTGGCCTTGAACTGACTCTGTAGGTCAAGGTGGCCTCAAAGTCGTGGCAATCTCCCTGGCTCTGCCTCGTGAGTGCTAGGATTACAGTGTGTGTCACCACACCCAGTTTAAACTTAATTTTAATGCTGGTAAAATTATAATCACGTCACCAGGAACATGCAACACTCACAATCTACTCACTTCTTCACTATTCTGCCCCTCGTTCGGCCTGAGATTGTGCCTTTACCACACCAGATCCCTTCTCAAAGGGCCCAAGTGATCACCAAGATTCCCAGCAACATGGTAACTTTTTGTTTTAGAATTTTTTTCATTTCTTTGTCATACTGGGGATTGAACCCAAGACCTTCACAATGAGCTGTACCTTCGGCCCTTTTTATTTTCTATTTCTAGACAGGGTTTCATTAAGTTGCCCAGGCTGCCCTCGAACCTGTGATCCTCCCGCCTCAGTCTTGTGAGTGGCAGGGCTACGCCCAGCAAACATTACACTTTGGGTAAGGAAAGATTAAGACTTCACAGAAGCTGGGGCTGTAGCTCACGTGCTTAGTGTGTCTGAGGCCCTGGGTTTGAGGCCCAGCACGAAAAAAAAAAAGAAGAAGAAAACGGTTATCCATGCTCATTGACATAGAAATTTTGTTTCCAGGAATTTATCCTAAAGAACTAAGTGGAAAAGGCTAGAAATCTATGTGCACAGAATGTTCACCAAAACATCACTTGTAATAGCAATCAATGAACAAAACCAAATGGAACCGAACTCTGAAGCCATACTGGTCCCCATCAGGTAAGGGTGGTATCCATCCGTGCAGCCACCAAACAGAGCCCAGTGGGGCAGCGTGTGGGCGTCAGAGCATGGGCTGGGTCCCAGCGTCAGGCTGTGGTCTGTGGCAGATCTTCCGTTTCTTGCCTCTGGGTGCCATTTACGCAAGCTTGCTCACACACGACAATTCACATGCACACCCTTCCAACAATGCCTGCCATACACACATCTCAGGAAGGTTTTTAAAAATAGAGATAAAATGTTAAAACTTAGTGCTAGCTACAAGGGGATTCACTGTATTTTCTCTACTTCTGTCTATGTTTGAAAGTGTTCATAATAGGCAGGTGTGGTGGCACATACCATAGTCCCAGCTACTTGGGAGGCTGAGGCAGAAGGATCACTTGAACCTAGGAGTTTGAAGCCCCCTGGATAACACAATAAGAGCCTGCCTCAAAAACATAAAATATAAATAAAATGAAGTGCCCATAAAAAATAACTTTATAAATTAAGAAACCTGATATACTGAAGTGAACTCCAGTGTCCATTGCTAAGAAAAAAAGCAAGGCCAGGTGTGGTGGTGTGAGCTTGTAGTCCTAGTTACTAGGGTGGCTGAGAGTGGAGGATCAAAGCCAAAATGGGCAGTGAATGGCAAATACTGAGACCTTGTCTTAGGAAAAAAAAGTCCAAAACTAGCTGGGCACAGTGGCACACACCTGTAATCCCAGCACTCGGGAGGCTGAGGCAGGAGGATCACAAGATCAAGGCCATCCTGGACTACATAGTGAGATCTTGTCTCAAAGAAACACAATAGAAGGCTAACAGCAGTTATGCATCAGTGGAATCAGGGTGGGTTTCTGGGATTTTTTTCTGTTTGTTTGTTTTTTTTGGTTTTTTGAGACAGGGTCTTGCTATGTAGTCTAGGCTGGCCTCAAACTCACAATGAACCTCCTGCCTCAGCCTCCAAAGTGCTGGGATTACAGGTGTGTACCACCACAGCCAGCAGGGTGGTTTTTCTTTACTTGTTTCTACTTTTCTGTATTTGTCTTTTTTTTAATACAATAAGCACATATTTTCGTAATTGGAAAAAAAAACCCACCACACACACACAAACTAACACAAGGTAGAAAAAGAAAATAATCCAATGCTGGTTTGGCTTGTTTAGTTTTTGTTTTTTGGGTTTTTGCTGTCATTGTTGTTTGAAACAGCGTCTTGCCACAAGGCTCAGATTGGCCTTGAACTTGTGATCCTTCTGCCTCGGCCTCCCAAGTGCTGATTACAGGTGTGTGCCACCAGTTCCTGACTCTCATTCTGGTTTTGATGAAACATCCCATCCTCAAGAGCAGTGGTCTAGTGTCAGGAGCTGCAAGGTTTCATGACATGGGCATGAGTAAACCCACCCTAGTGCAGTAACTGGAGGGACCTGGGGCCAAAAGTCTGCTTCCTACCCCTTGGGAGCCTCTGCAGTCTGGAGGCCGGGCTCCTGTACCAGTCCTGTCCGCTGGCTCTGCTCAAATCCCAGTCACATTGCACTGAGAGGTTAGGAAAACCTGCTGCGTGTAGGCCTGAAACCCACTGCTTTCTGTGTTACACCTGTCTAAACCTCTTGGGGGACTTGGGGGACGGTGCCATCTGCCCCAGGAAGCACCTGAGACTGAAGAGGTGAACTAAGCTGCCCTGAGGCTTCCAGGTGGAGGAGCAGAGCCCGAACTCAGGGTGTGGCTCCTATGTCCACATCCTTAGCCACAGGACATGCTGGGGACATGAGCGAGCCCTGTGCCACCAAACCTACCTAGCGCAGACACCTGAACTCCGAAGGCAGGAGAGGCAGCGCTGGCAACACCGTCCCAGCAGCAGTCTGTGGGGCGAGGGCTCTGCCTGGCATAGGGAGGTTAACCTCAGATGTACCAGTGCACTTAGCTGTCACCTCGGGTGGCACTGTCACCGTCCCCACTTCACAGACCAGGAAACTGAGGTTCAGCGAGGGGAGGTGACTTGGTCAAAGTCAGGCAGAATGTCAGTGACAGAGCTGGGATTTCAACTCAGGCAGAGTGGTGTCTGTACTACTAACCTCCCTGGCCTCTAGCAGGCAACATAGGTCATGGGGTTGCTGGTGCAGGAAACAGGGCCTGACCCCCACCTCGTCCTCGAGACTTGGCTCCAGGCTTCACGATCCAGACGTTTCGATCCCCTTCCATGTCCATCTGGGGTACCACGGCCCGCAGCTGCTGCAGGATGTCCTCACAGCGCTGCACCTGCGTGTCGAGGTGCCTGAGCTCTGCCCCCTCGCTGTGGGCAGATGGTAGAACTTGGGCAGGCAGGAGAAGGACAGGCCGCTGGGCATGGTCCAGGCAGCCCCGGCCATGATTCTCCCTAGATTCAGACCACGACCCACCCCCACCCCACCCCACCCTGCCCTGCCCCGCCCCGCACACACCAGGGCTGGGAAAGGCTGGAGAAATCCCTTATTTCACTATCTGTGCTGCACGCCAACTTTCCACCTCTGCCACCTCCTTCCTATTCAAACTGCCTTTGGCAGAGCAGCACTGTACCACCCCCTACAGTGGGGCGCCGTGTGTGCCAGGCACCGTGTCAGGTGCTTTCCACTCTCAACAGTGCGCCGGGACAGTATTACTCATCCACTACAGGAAGATGTACGCTGAAGACTGGAATGCTGAGGGGCTCACGCTGAGCTGCAGGACTGAGCCGTGATTCAAATGCCTGACGGGTTCATCAGAATGCGCTTTTTTGAGTCATTCCCCTCCTGATCTGGATCTACCACTAGCTGATAGATGGGTTCCCTGTCAGTCCACCTCCACTCAGCATCACACCTCCCCTGGCTGTCCTGTCTGTTTCCCTCCACTGCAACTGTGTGTGTGTGTGTGTGTGTGTGTGTGTGTGTGTGTGTTGGCTCCATAACGCTAAGCATGCACCCCACCTCTGAGCTGTACCCTCAGCCTAAGAAGCATCGCGGCAGCTGGCTATTCTGCTGCTCTCCTGTCTCAAAGCCTTTGTATCCGCCACCACTCAGCCGCTCCCCACAGCCTGTGAGCTGAGAGGGTGACTGCCGTGCACACGCGGCAGAAGGGGCCTCAGACAGACGCACTGCGTGGGGCCTGCTCCACACTAGATGGAAAGGTCTGGACTGAAACTAAGCCACCAGACAGCCCAGACGGCTACTATTCCAGGCTCTCCTGAGCAGCAGACACCCCCGAGGGGAGCTAATCTGTCTTCAGCCCCTCAGCCTGAGTCTCCCGCTTCTGCCAAGGCAGAGCCTGGGCAGGGACGGCTCAGCAGGTAGCCCAGGAACAGCTACACCTAAACCTGACACACTTTCCCATGGTCTGTGGCATAAGGAGTCTACTCAATAAATCTGGGCCTAGAAATGTGTCACCTGGGGCAGCGGCACAAGTAATTTGAAAAAGTATATTCGATATGATTTTATATTTAGCAAACTATAAAAAATAAAAACAGGGGCTGGGGATTTAGCTCAGTGGTTAAAGCGCTTGCCTTGCAAGCACAAGGACCCGAGTTCGATCCCCAGCACCAAAAAAAAAAAAAAAAAAATATATATATATATATATATAATAAAAACAGGTTTTTTAGGGGAAGCCACACCTTAATAAAAGCCTTGTTGGTGAGGCATGGACTTCTGTTTTGTTGTTTTGTTTTGTGAGTTTTGAACTCACTATGTAGCCCAGGGTGGCCTCAAACTCACAGCATCCCTCCTGCCTCGGCCTCTCAAGTGCTGGATTATAAGCCACCACATCTGGCATGAAGTTGCTTTTAAAAAGCTGAGAAACTGGGGTTGGCAGCATGGCCTGGTGGTAGAGTGCTTGCCTAGCAGATACTAGGCCTGGGTTCAATCTCCAGCACCACAAAATGAACAGATAAAATTAAAAGCTGAGAAACCCAGAGGTAAATATTGAATGAATGCATGCTAATCACCTGTACTGAATCACTCAAGACAGGCAGCACCTTATGGGATTCTAACTTTTAGGAGTTCAGCAGTGCTTGAGAACTTGCCCACATGCTGAAAATAAAAAGGACTCACATTGAGCTTTATGCCTAACGTTCTAACTCAGCTTGATAATTCTCAGTTTAAGAAATGTAACTTAAAAAAAAAAAAAAAGAAATGTGACTTGGAGGCAGGAGTGGCAGCTCACACCTGTAATTCCAGTACTTTGGGAGGCTGAGGCAGGAAGATCACAAGTTCTAGCCCCACTGGGGCAATTGAGTGATTCAGCAAGACCTTGTCTCAAAAAATATCAAAAGGGCCTGGGATGTCGCTCCGTGTGAAGGAGCTATTGTTTCTGATATTCAGAAAAGACAAACGAATGGTTTGCTGAAGATCCTGTTCTCTTGACTATGTTCTTCACTTGAAGTTCACTCAGGACACGACACCTGGCACCTAGGGAGTCCTTGCTGAGCCCTCTTCTGCTGTCAGGGACGGGATAGGGCCTAGGCTCGGGTGCCTTTCTGCACAAGCACCAAGTCCCTTCTGCTCCAGAGCCTTCTCCACTTCTGAAAACACGGCCCGTGGGTGGCCAGGGGCCCTCAGCACGGGCACCTCACCTTTACCCTCAGGGTCCGCACTGCCCACAGGTTCTTGAGAGGCCTGCATCAGTGCCCCTATTCCCACAGCGCCGTGGCACCTGGCACCTCCCAGACCTGGCTGGTCACAAGAGCCCTTTCTCTTATTTACTGCCTGAGGAATCAGAGTCTCATGCAACACACCTGGAAGAGGCCTCGGGACAAAATCTAAACGGCATATGCTCCTATTTTGTGAGCAGACACCATGGGCCTGTGCTAAGCACTGACCTACACAGTATCCTGTCTTATCCCATCTTCCAGGCAGATGTTATTTTTAAATCTAGTTTGCATTTGAGAAAAGGAGAGTTCAGAAAATGAGGGATGTCCACAAGGTCCCAGAGCTTGGAAGATGCAAAGCTGGGAGCCGACTCCAAGTCTGCCCGACAGCTCAGGCCTCAGTGCTTTGCTGTGCTAAGAGTGGGGAGGACGGTTTGGAGGCAGTGGGAGCCCTGAGCAGCAGGACACACAGAAGGGGCAGCTGGGGCGGAGGCCTGGCCCTGTCTCCTGCCTGTCCCCGGCCCCGCAGTACTCACTGGACTACCCGGTAATAGCGCTGGAGGAAGAGTGCCCAGCCCGCAGGGCTCAGGTACAGTGGGGCTGCCACGTCCTTGTCGATGTCTGTGTGGGCCAGGTTGCTGAGGTGTTCCTCACACGCACACAGGGCCTCGTCCACAAACTCCGGGGACACCGCCTCTGGCTTCTTTTCCTGTTGCTTAGGCTGGTTATCTCCTGCAGAAATAAGAAGCAACCTGTCACTGTCCCATACCAGGACAGACAATGTGTCACATGCCACAGTCCCTACTGCCTGCAGGCCTTCCCTACAGACGCCTGAGGTTGGGTGAGCCTGGATCCCCAGCTGCCCTGGACATGTCACTCACCTGAGGCTTCGCCCCAACTCACCTGAGGCTCCGCCCCAACTCACTCACCTGCAACCTGAGTGCTTCACCCTTGGCCCATCGTTCCAGGGCCTCTCAGTCACTCTGGGCTCTACCCTAAATGTCCCCAAGGTCTCCACAGCACATCTCTGCTGCCTCCCTGGACACATTTTAGGCCACATCTGGCCATGCACCTGGAAGTCTTGAACTAGGCCAGTGATGGCGAACCTTTTAGAGACGAGTGCCCAAACTGCAACTCAAAATTCACTTATTTGTTGCAAAGTGCCAACACTGCAGTTAAACTGGATACTGAAGTTTTAGTTTAGAAAAAACAACTCATACATTAACATCCTTTGTCTTAAAAGAAAAACAAATAACATAACGTGCCATAGGTTCACCACCACCAGCCTAAGTGAAGCCAAGTATACAAGATACCAAGTCTGACATGACTGCTTAGGTCCCAAAACACTCAAGGGCTGCACCACTCCCAGGATCCTGAACTGAAGCGCTGACTGAACCAGCCCCTCACCTGAAGCTCTGACTCACCCAGATTCATCCAAGCCCACTACCATAGAAGCTTAAGTGTGGAGTCTCAGGCCACAGAGGGACCCCCATGCTCCTGATCTTGGTACACAACAAAGTCTTCCTTGTACCCAACACACCTAGGCCAGGGGACAACAATGTGAGGGCTCCTTTGGAAGGGGCAGGGATGTCTTACTTCCCAAAATTTCTGGCTGATGAGCCCTGGATTCCAGGACTCGGGGTGCAGAGACAGGAGCTAAGCCTAGAGAGGAAAGGGCAAGCAATGCTTTTGGGCTGGCACGCAGCAAGGGTCCCATGTCCCTCCACTCCAGATGTTCCTCATGACATGCACGAGGGGTCCTCAGGACACCTGAGATATGGTTTCACTGCTTCCTGCTCCTCACAGGACTCCCACAGGCAGGGGTGACCACGACTTCTTCATCTGCCCTTTCAGGGGCACTTGTCCCCACAGCTGACTGATTACCAAGTAGACAGGAAGACAAAGAGGCGCATGGGAGGAGCACAGACAGGTGCGAGACGGGGAGATGGAAAAGCAAACGGCTGGGTGGGCAGATGGACCTGTGCAAGGAGGGTTAGGAAGGACAGACAGGAGAGTGGAGCTGACAGCAGCAGGTGAATGAGGAGATCAATAGCGGATGGATGGAAGGATTTGAACATGGATGAAGAATGAAGAGATGGAGGTGTGGGTGAATGGGCAAGCAGATGAGTAAACAGATGAATGAAGAGATGAGTGGGGGATGGATGGGTAGGGTGCTAGGTAATCCTATGAACACGAATACTGTATGGATGAGTGGACAAATGGATGGGGGATGGACAGACAATGCAGCAGGGGAGTGGAGTCACCACAGCACTCACCTTTCTCTTCTGCTTGGACAGAGTATGGCTTCCACTCCGACTTCACCACCAGCTTGAGAACGCTGCGGGCAGCTGTCAGCCAGAAGTCCTCTGCTCCCAGGGCAGGGGATACCCCGCTCAGCCCCCAGGCTCTGGGCCTGCTCTGGTTCTGGAACCTGATCGTGACTTGCCCCATTCTGATCCAAAACCTGACTCTACCTTTTCTGTCTCTAGAGTGTGGGCTAGAACCTGGCTCCTGTTTCAGTTACAGAATCAGACCCAGGATGTGACCAGGCTTGGCAAATATTCTCTTTAGAATCTGACCCAGACCTGTTGCCTTTCATCTACTTTGATGCTCATTCCAGTCTGAGAAGCTGACCTTGATCCAAACTATTTCAGATTTGGAATATAATGAAACACAGCATCTAATCTGGTTCCAAATTCTGACCTGAATTTAGAACATATTTTGGTCTTGGAACCTATTCTGCCTTAGGGACCCACAGCCAGCAACCTTTTGTCAGAACCTATCCAGCGAATGGAACTTACTGCAGGCCTGGAATCTAGGCTGGGTTCCCAGCACAACCTCTAGAGCCTGCTCTAGACTATGAGCTTCCCTGGAGGGTCAGGCTGGCCAGGCCACCAGGCTCACTGAGGAAGGCACATGAGGGAAAGGAAGGGCCGGGAGAGGGGAGATCTGTGGTGGCACATGAGGGTCCAAGGAGAGGCCTTTGCTCTAGTGGCCAGAGCATAAGGCCTAGTTCTCCAGCCTGAGGGTCCTGTCGTGGCTGGGGCTCACTTTACCTATGAAGGCTTTTCTGTCGTCCTCAGCAGCCAGGCGGTAGCAGCGTGGGAAGAAGGAGTCAGCGTCAGCCTCATCGAACCAGGGCAGATTGCGGAGACTGAGGCACAGGCCCACCTGTGGAGGCAGCCGTTGAGGCAGGCAGGGCGGGGACTCCCTGAATGCAGCACAGGTCCAGACAGTCAGGAAGACCTGCAGTGAGGCAGGCTCTGCCTGGCCCAGTCCGGCTGCTTTTGCCAGGGAGCCTGCCCTTCCAGTCTGTCCTCCCACCTCCATGGACCTGCCTCCTTAGCAATCCTTCCGCGCCCACACCAATAATATAACACAGACCGAGGGAAAGCCCTTTATCTCTGAGACGCCCCTAGCACTCGGGAGCCAGCGTGGGCTGCACAGTGAGTCCAAGGTAGGCCAGAATGACGTAGCAAGACCCTGTCTCAAAAAAAACTATGTAAGTAGGGGGCGAGGATTTAGCTCAGTGGTAGAGCACTTGCCTAGCAAGCACAAGGCCCCGAGTTCGATCCCTAGAGCCTCCCACCAAAAGCAAACAAACAAAAACTAAGTAAGTACTAAAGATGAGAAAACCAAAGCTGGGAGAGGGAAGCTGTTTGCTAAGAAACCCAGGTAAACTGGAATGGAGCACTCAGCAAGACGCACCCTGTTCAGGAGGGAAGGGCCTTCCTGCTATAGTGTCTGTCCTGGCTCCAGGCTCCCTGTGAATGGGGAGCCCATTTCTGTCATTCTATCTACACAGGCCAGATACCATGTGGGGCTTGGAGCTGAACCCGAGTCTGCTGATGACTGCCTGTCTTGCTGAGGCACGAAAATCTTGCTTTCCCAGTAACTTTTTCCCAGACATGGACAGCAGGAGTGGGGGTGCCAGCCCAGGGCTGGGGTCCCCCAGGAGCCCACCTTCGTGGTAAAAGAGCCGGCCCGGGCATAGTGGTTTATCATCTGATCCTTGGCAAGGAAGCGACAGTCAAGCACGTCCCGCCGCGTGGTCCAGATGAGGTAGGGCGTCTCGTTCCGAACCATGCGGGACTGGGAAGGAAGAAGGGAGAAGGTGCACACGAGGAGGCAGGCAGGGAGGAGAGAACGCCTCCCCAGCGTTCCTGGGCGCACACCAGCTTTGCCACTCTGGGCCCACGCAGGGGAGCAGAGACAGGCCCGCTCTGACTGGCCCTGAGCACTGCTGGCTGTGAGCAGAATGCGACCCTTGCCCAGCCCACGGCCGTCAGGGAATCGCCAGGGGCAGGACAAACTGCAAAATGGGCACACGGCATGTGACAGAGGCTCTCTCACATCTCTGTCCTTCCGACAGTCCTAGGAGTACCAACAACCAGTAACACCGCAGGCTGCGCCTTGCTAAGCACTCTCCATACTTTAACCCTCACCCAAATCCTGTGAGGTAGGGGGCACTATAACCCCCATCTTGCAGGGGAGGGAAGTGAAGGACCAGGAGGGTGACCTGCCCAGCTTCACAAAGCTGAACCACAGAAAAATGCCAGCATTTAACCTTTCCTGACATATAGAAACAGCAATGTCAGCCAGGTATGGTGGCACATGCCTATAATCCTAGCACTTAGAAGACTGAGGCAGGAGGATTGCTAGCCTGGACTACACAGAGAGTTCAAGGCCAGCATGAATTACATAGCGAGACCCTGTCACAAGAAAAACAAAACAACAAACTTCATAGAGTTCAACTTATTAAGTAGTGGGACTGTGCTTTGAACCCAGCTCACAAGCACGTCCTCACCAACACACATGTACCCCACACTGTCACACCAGCCTCTCCCACAGCTTTTTTTTTTTCTTTTTTGGTGCTGGGGATCGAACTCAGGGCCTTGTGCTTGCTAGGCAAGCACTCTAACCACTGAGCTAAATCCCCAGCCCCTCTCCTGCAGCTTTCTAGTCTTTCCTTGTGGTTTCACTTTTCAAGGGTGGAGGGAGGAGAACATGGAGCCTTCACTGGGAAGGAGAAGAGATGCTCCAGCCTCATCTGAGCCCCTCGGCACTCTGTAGCCCTGTCCGGCTTTTAGAGAAGCAATCAGTTTCTCTGATTGCTAGATGGGGAAACTGAGGCCCACAGAAAGGACCTGTCTGAGGTCACCCAGCTGGACACCACCATTCTGTCCGCCTAGGAAGCCCCCTGCCAGTGCCCAGCCTTGTCTGGGCCACCGGGGCCCTCACCATTAAAGCATGTGTCCCATCCAAGTCATCGAATTCCAGAAAGCCATCGAGGTCAACCAGCGGTGGCGGCTGGAACGTCTCATCCTCTTCTTCATCCTCTGTGGATGCAAAGCCCAGGCCCCATGAGACCCTTGTCCCTGCCCCAAAGCCTCAACTCGGGGACAGCAGAAACAAAGGGAAAGAACTCAGGAGAGGTAGCTTTCAGAAAGGGAAGGAAGTGCTCACCATCCTCAGCAGCGTCACTGTCACCCACCACTGAATTATCCGGATCCTTCTGGGGGGGCAGCAGGGTAGCGCCTGTGTGATGGACCATCTTCTTCTCCACCCAGCCCCTCCGGCGCAAGAGACACCGGATCACTGGGTAATGGCCTTGGATCATAAAGATCTTCTTCTGCTGTAAGGTGAGAGATAGAACTCCTTCAGTAACCAATGCCTGAGGGCCAGAGAGGGCACAGAGTGGGGAGCAGCTACAGTCTCTGCCTGCAGGAACGTTTTAGAGTCCACCAGGAGAGACATCTTATAAACACGGACAGAAATGTGCATAGTGATAATGTCAATGGTAAAATATTTACAGATGCACTTGAGAGGCTGAGGCAGGAGGATGGCTGCAAGTTTGATGCCAGCTTCTGCTACATAGTGAGTTCAAAGCCAGCCTGAACTGCATAGTGAGACCCTGTCTCAAAAAAAAAAAGTATATCCCCTTGTGGTAGGCAGATTTATGTCTAACAATCATGTTTAGTGGATAATGTTATTTCTGTCTTACTGGTTGTGAAACAGGTATAGAGAGATTAAGTAGCTTGCCCAAGGCCACAGCTGTGGTTAAGTGAAAGCGTAGGGATTTCTTTCTATGTTGGCGATTGAACCCAGGGTCTTGCACAGGCTAAACACATGTTCCAGCACTAAGCTACACCCCAGCCTCAAGAGCAGGGATTTAAATCCAGGCAGGCTGGTTCCAGACTGAGTACTGAATGGAGATGGAGGGACACTACTGAGAAATGCGTGGTTAGGGAAGGATGAAAAGGAGCCACTGATGTCCACAGGCAGAAGGAAAAGCATGTGTGAAGAAGACAATGGGGGGTGCGTGTGGGCAGAAGAAACTGAAAACGGGGTCTAGGAGAGGAGGGGAGAGCTACAGAGGAGACACACAGTGTGGCTGAGCCTGGGGGGCCCCCGCAGGCCTTGCAACTTGGACTTGAGTTTTACACCAGACAAAGTGTGAAACAATAAAGGAGTAAGTTTGTCTTGCTGCAATCCAGAGATCAGAGGGGAAACGTGGGCAGCTACTTGGGAGGCCCTTGTGATTGCAGAAGCAGCAGTCACCACCACTTGGATGAGGGTGGTTACTGTGCAGACGGGAGAAGGTGAGGGGGTTGAAAGTCACTTTGGGGGTTACAGGCCCGTAGCAGTAAATGGGACAAATGATTTCCTGATGGGATTAGAAAGGGGTTGAAGGAACAGAACTGGAACTCGGGCTTGAGCAATACAAGATAGGAAATCAGAGAGTGGGGAGGAAGTCAGGTTTGAGCAGGAAAATCAGTATGGTTTGCGACGCGGGTCTGAAATGCTCGCAGGCGCCCCAGTAGAGACGTTAGAGGAGTGGGTGTATGGTTTGTGGAAGTGGAGGCTGCGCTGCTGGATCTGGGTCCCGGGGGTCACCAGGGACTTTACAGCGTGGTTTCTGGTGGGAGTCGGGTGGGTGGGAAGGGCGGGCAGGCAAGCAGAGGAGCAGGAACAGAGGAATGTCAGGCGAAGAGGTGGAGACGGCCCAGCAAGCTCGGCCCTGGAGAGGGAGTGAAAAAGGGGAGGCGCTTGGAGATGGGTGTGGGTCCAGGGTCCAGGGTGTTCTGCGTCTTAAGGATGTGACAGGACAGCAGGTGGCAGGCTGACACCCCGCGGACCTTGACAGCTCTCTCCACGTGCATCTTGGCGCTGCGGAGCCGGCCCATGTGAGGCGCCTTGGAGAGTCCCGGCCACAGGACGAGGGGCGCTGCAGAGAGACGCGTGGAAGGCGGGTGGGGTCACGGCGCGCCTCGCCGTCCGCCCGCCCCTCCCGGCAGCCTCACCGTCCGGCCGCGCGGGGTGGTCCGGGGCCCGCAGCTGCGGCGTCTCCGGGTCGCGGCCCGGGCGGTGCGCGGAGGCGGGGCTGAGGGCGGTGCGCGCGTGGGCGGGGCACTCCTCCCCCGGCCGGGCGCGGGCGCACGCGCAGGCGGAGGCGGTTCCGGGGCCCCCAGGCCTCCCGGGTGCCTGCAGCTCGGCGCGACTCGCCCACGGCCACGGGGCCAGGTACCCGGGGCTCGGCTCGGGCGCCTGTGGCCTTCGCGGCCACCTGCGCTCCACGACCCCGCCCCGGGGGCCCCAGGCGGCCGAGCCCCGGCGCGCGGGCCCCAGTTCCCCCGCGCCCAGGAGCAGCGCCGCGCCGAGGCCCTGCATGCGCCTCGCCACGCCCGCGCCCCGCCTCCTACCGCCCGGTCTAGGCAGCCACGGCCTGGACCTGCCCCGCCCCCGCCCCCGCGTGTTGTCTCCTTGGAAACAGTCCGCACAATCGCACTCCGCGGAGGGTTCGGACCTGCGTGGCTCGGTCCGGCTTGTTTATCGGGCGCCGCCTGGGTGCGACCACCTGGGGCTTGGGTCGTTACACGCTGCTGAGAGCATCCCTGCTGCCTAGTGGGCGCAGTTTACAGCCCCTGTGTGTGTGGGGTCGAGTTCCGAAATAAACTGGCTACTAGGGTAACAAGGGCAGTGAACGAGCAATGAATGAAGCCGGGAGGGGGCTCACACTCGCTAGTGTAAGAGGTAAAAAATTTTTTTTCATTGTTCCATATTTCTTTTTTGCGGGCGGTGCTGGGGATCGAACCATTGTTCCATATTTCATTCACCACTCTAATAAGCCCTTATTCTTAACTTGGTCAACTAACGGACAAGGGCACGCAAGCTGTACAATGACTCACACCGGAGGAAAGATACTAAACGAGTCTTCCTGCTTCCTGGGAAACCAAAAGACTAAAGATAACTACAACGAGAAATACAGAGAGAGGAGGGGATAAGAAGGGGAAAAGGGGAGAGAATCAACAGGCGGGAATGAACTAGATTGATCCGGATAGACTGTGAGCCCCGGATCCCAGGCCATGGGAGATGAGTAGACTCCTGCAAGGTAGGAATAAAAACACACAGCTTCTCAACTGGAGTGTGCCTGTCTGTATGGGCGCTGCTCTTCAAGTGTTTGGGTTAAAAGCCTCCCTTTCGCTGCCTCTCGAGTTGAGGTTTTTGTTTGGGGCGGGGCAGAAGTAAATTCGTTTCTTACACTAGGGAGTCCTGAAGAGGTGACATCTAAGAATTGTTCAACTCAGCTTTTGAGCACTAGGAAAAGCGGGGAGCCGCTCTGCAGTCTCGCCGCACCTCTGAAGATGGTGAAACCTTTTCTGGGGGAATTAAAAGGCAGCCAGTGGGGAGCCTGGTGAGGCCAGCCCAGCTCTGGAGGCCTGGCAGGTGGCGCTAGGAGGGTCTTGGGGATAAACAAGCTCAGCCCTATGTGGGAGCAATTACATAAGGTGCAGCATACAGCTCTCCCAGTAGCCTGCAAATAAGAGATCATTTGAGTCAGCTGCAGGAGAAACTGTAACATACTGGAAGCTATGCTCCCGCCCTGGGACCGAGGCTAAGTGACCTTTTTGGAGGCAGTGGCAACACATTTTCCTCAAAAATTACAGGGAAATAAGGCTCCAAGATGTTAAAATAATTTGCCTCAAAATAGTACAAAAAAAATAAAATAAACAGTACAGACACCAGTGGAACCTAGTTTGATTCCAAATATTCGTAATCCTTTTTTTTTGGAGGGGGAGCGGGGTCTTGATATGTAGTTCAGCTTCAGGTTCTCCTTGAACTATGTATGTAGCCCAGGCTACAGCGATCCTCCTGCCTCCACCTCCTGAGTAGCTGGGATTACAGGTATGACCTCACAGCCAGTTTAAATACTCTGCATAATGTCCCATTATCACTGTTGTGGCTACCAAACAGCCCTTGTGACAGCAAACTCAGCAATGTCCACAAGCAGAGTCCAGGGAAGACACTATCCTAGTCCAAGAACCCAGCTCTGTTACTGAGCTCATCTGCTCTTCAGTGAAGGTGGAGCCCTCAAGTACCTGTCTACTTGACCCCGAGACTTGCCTTCTCAAACCCCATGTGGCTGGTAACTAGGTTTCCTAAAAGACATTCCCCTAGAAGAGAACTGACTGCTTTGAAACCATCAAATCTGGGCTGAGCCTGGTGGCACTGGCCTGTGATCCCAGCACTGGAGAGGCTGAGGGGGAAGATCTTAGTGAGTTCAAAACCAGCCTGGACTGCAGAGCGGGGACCATGGCTCAAACAAACAAAAACCCAAAACCATCCAATCTGGTTTTAGGTACTTTGGACCTTAGGAGATGGACAACTGTGCACAATGGGGTTCTGGCTGGCTCACCCAGGTAGTGGCGTCCTGAGATAGTGGCATGGCCAGCTGCCATATCCTCATGGTCATCCAGTCACTTCCTTTAACACTCAGGTGCCCACAGGCTGGCATAGCTCACTCAGCCAGGCAGGGGGAGGTCACAGAGACCATGTCACAAAGGGGATGAGGCTGTTCAAGTTGCCTCCAATCCAACCCCTCTCTCTTTAGCATTTTCTCATCCTCCCCTTTAAGAGACCTCTTTGGTCATCCGGAGGGCATTTTCAGAAAGCTCAGCTCAAAGCCCAATCCTTACTGCAGCTTTCCTGACACCCTTTCTCTTATAGATGTATCACCCTCATCCCCAGATCTCTAGCACTGGGAGTGTAATAGGTACACTCCCATGCACCTATTTACACACCTCCCTTTTCCCACCCCATCTTTTCAAAGCAGAGATGTCACACCCAATGCCCAGCACAAGGGAAGATACCAGCCTGGAGACTGGGCTGGTAGACCCAAAGGCCGTTGTGTTCACTCAGCACCTGTGGGGTAGGGACTCTGTCAGATATTGTACAGATTAAGAAACGGAGGCACAAAGTACAAACGTGCCTAAATTCATCAAGGGGATTTAAACTCAAGTTTTTTGTTTACTTCAGGGTATTGCTAAAAAGATCTAGCACATTCTAGAATTAACTTTGATGACAGAAGTACGTTTTGAGACATTAGGTACTTGGAGCTACTGAACAGCTGAAATGTTACCAGTGGGACTGAGGAACCAGATTTTAAACTTTATTTAATCGTAATAATTTAAATAGCCACACGTGGACATGATTGCTGCTTTAGCACAGGCAGAAATCTACCCTTCTGCTCACAGGCTGGGAGATCTGGAGCAAGCAATGCTGTCTCCCAGAACCTTGGTTTCCTTAAATATGAAATGAGATCATTGTTTCTGAATCTGTTTATCTTTCAGCCTGAATGAGATTATGGTAGGCAAAGACAGCATTTCCAGAAATGGGGTAGGGACCACAGAGGAGGAATCATCTCTGGGTTGGGGCCTCCACAGACATAAAGGTGGGGTCTGGGATCATGGAGCTCCAGGTCCCAACAGTAGCCGCATGCCCCCCACCCCATGAAGGGCCCGCCTTTCTGTCCACACACAGAGTACAGACCTCATGGAGCCCCCGAGGGCAAGAAGAGACTTTAATTAGAGGGGAGGAGCCACCAGAGTCAAGAGGCTGCAAGCGAGGAGCGGAGGAGCCAGAGCAGGCGAAGGCCTGGTCAGATGGAGGACGCAGCTCTCCACCCTCAACACAGGCTTTACACTGACAGACAAGGCCAGACAGAGGCCCCCTCAGCCGGGAAGGCATCGAATGGCCTCTGCAGCCAGAGGTGGCCTGCTTTTGGGCCCCAGCTCCTAGGCGTGACTGGTAGTCACAGATTCAGCCCTTATCCCAACCAGCGTTAGGTAGCCATCTTCGGGCAGAGCTCAGGAAGCTGGGGGAGGGTCCCCGCCCCTTCCACTGGGCCCAAGGAGGCTTGGGAATAAGAGGACAAGGGAGAGAAACCGGTCTGAAACCTCCCTCTCTCCCCTCCTGGGTGGCACGGGGAGAAAAAGTAGTCGCCTTTTGGCTCCAGGCCCGCCTAGACCCACAGCGACCAATAAGGTACAATCACTGGGACCAGTCACAGCCACTGGAGGTGGAGGTTGTTTGTTTAAAAAAAAAAAAAAAAAAAAAAAAAAAGGTTACAGTCTTCTACAAGCACAGAGTTAAATTCCAAGACGTTAAAAAACAAATGTCCCAGCCCAGGGGACTGAACATCAGAAGCCAGCCTGACCAGGCACGTGTGGCCTTGAGGCGGTCCACGCTGCTTTCTTGCCCAGCTAGCAAGCACACCACCCCCCTCCCACATTTGATGCCCACCCTTCCCAGCTCCCTGCTGCTGCTGCTGCTGCCACCGCCACGGCCGCTGCCGCCACCACCACCACTGCTGCCGCCACCACCGCCGCCGCCACTCTGGGAGGTAACTCCAGGACGCGTATGCAGAGACTCGCAGAGACACGCAGACACACAGGGGAGGCTGAGGGGAAGGCCTTGAGATCCAGCCAGATAGTTCAAAACTGTCAAGAGAACCAAGAGGCAGTGAGTAGTGGTTGTTCTGTCTCCTGCTGGGCCTGCTCCAGGGAAGTAGATGACATCAAAGCTACAGCTGTGTTCAGATCTGAGGGGGAGTTCGGGGCCTATGACACCCTACAGGGACACTTCCACTAGCCTTCGGCAGTGTCCCATAGGCCAGCAGCCCCTCACCTAGCAGTGAGAGCAGGAAAGACCCTGGCCAGGTGGTGGAGGCCGCTATACACCCTGTCGGCATCACACCTGATGAGTGGCGGGTGTCTCCTTTAGACATGGGGAACCACGCAAGGTGCCTGAGGACTCAGCAAGCCAAGGGGAAAGGGACTCAGGATTTGGCTTGGCATGTCACGCTTTCAGTGACGCTCAACCAGGACTGGCCTGATAATGTTTCCTGTCCGGAAGTATCTCCTGAGGGGCCAAGAACAGTCCTTCACAAACCAGAGGTCATGATTCAACAGCTGAGGACTGAACACAGCCCTAAGTCTGGCCCACCTGGTGTTTACAAAGACTGTGAAGCCAGGCCTGGGGGCGCACGCCTGGAATCTGAACGCTGTAGCAGGCGATGGCAGCAGGATCACGAGTTTGAGCCCCGCCTGGGCAAGTAGGGACTGAGACTCTATTCTAGTGTCCTGGCCATAAAACTTTGGAGCTGTCAAACATGGAAAGCTTCCTTTGTAACAGTGGGTCTCCTTTAATCCCTAACCAGTCTGAAAGGTAAATATTAAAAGCATCCTCATCTCATAGCTTAGGAGATGGAAGCTTGGCGGAGAGGTTCCATGAGAGTCTGACCAGGCAGGCAGCCACACTGACGCCAGGTGGTCTGAAGGCTGTGAGGCCAGATGCCCGCCACCCCAGGGGACATGGGTATAATTTCCATTTTTGGGAATCTGGGCTCCTCCTGTGTGGGTCTGCAAGCACTAGTAGGAGTAAACATCAAATACACCATCTAGGGACCACAGTGGGCTCTGAGTGGAACATATCAACAAACTGAAGATTGTTTGGAAAGGAGGGGTGTGGATAAGAAGGCATGTCCTGAATCTCTAAAAAACTGTGTCATTGGTTTCTCAATGTAAACAATTCCTTGTCTCCAGAGGAGTGCAGTCCTTTTGATTACAAAGGCACAAGCAATACCCGAGGGACCTGCAGGCCTAAAATCCTCAAAGTGATGGGAAAAAGGAAGAAGTCATGCCTTGATGCCTGAGAAGCAGATGCTGAAGAGAAATATTTAGGTCTGTGAGAGAAGTGGAGTTCTACCATGATTAACTGTCTCATACCCTGCAGCATGGGCCTCCTGGCTGCAAGGCAACAGGTGCCTGGCCACGAACCAGAGGACCCAGGGGCCTCAGGAAACAGGATCGACCTGCTAGCCCCACTGTTCCACCAGATGCTAAGTTCTCCACACAACCCAGGGAGGGCTCCTCTTGCCTGGCAGGAAACCAGGAAGGCCCCACTTACATTCTTGAGGAATTCTTCGGCCACAATGCGTGCACGGGCGTTGACCGACAGCTTCATCTCACTGATCTCCTTGTCGATCTCCTCCATGAAGTGGATCACAAAGTCCACCAATTTGTGTTTGTACATCTGCTCTGTGTGGAAGTTGGTGATCAGAAAACTGATGTCATATCCCTAGAGAACAAAGACAGGAGAAGGAAGAGGAGGAGGAGAAACAGGAGAATTAGCACAGCAGGGACACTTAGCTGGCCATGTCCTCCACATACCGCCAGAGGCTGTGACCTCCCAAGCCACAGGCCTTTCAGTCAGCAACCTGTCCGCTGATGGGCAGGGGTCTATGCTGGACCCAGCTGAGAGTTCTGTACACTACCAGATGTCTCCAGAAGACTGTGACCCAAGCAGCCCTGCATTCAGGACGAGTCAAGGGAGAGTGAACTGAATTAAAAACTCTGATTCTTAACAGAAAAATCCAATCAAACAAGAAGGAACACAGAGTCCACAGGAGGATGATGGGAGACAGGGTGAGGCCAGTCTTTCATTACTGGAGGATGTGGGAGGAAGCGCAATTTTATTTACTCTAGGTGGCCTAGAAGCTAAATCTAGAACCGGGGGGAAAATGCAGCTCAAGACGAGGAAGGACTTTGGCAACACCTCTGGCATTTGATGGTGGCCTGGGCCGCTGTGTGGGATGTTCAGTCACCGGCACCTTCCCACCTGGCTCGGCAGGAGCGTGTGGAGAAGGTTCCAGCACATAGCCAGGCAGCAGCTGACCCCACGACCCTGCTGGGGCAGAGCCGAGCAGGACTTCCTCTCTCACCGTGCTCTCTGCTGCTGGAGTCTGGGCTCTGGGAGGATGAGCAAGCACTAGCCTGACTGCTCCCAAGCTTCTCATCACTCTTGCCACTACTCCAGCCAACTCTCACCTCAGGCAAGTGGGCTGCTGCTGGACAGGCGGTGACCTTGGGCCGGGAAATAATTCCAGGCCAGGCCATGCAGTGACAGAATTCTGGGACGATGTGCATACGGGTCCAGTGTCTCACCTCAACTGGCTTCCTTCGAAGGATAAAGAAGTTCTCTGCTCGCATCATCATGAAGCGCATGAACTTGTGGCATAAAATCTTCTCTATCTCATCAGCCTAGTGAGAGCAGAGGAGAGAGACAGTTCTCTAGAGCCGACACCCAGGCCAGTGGTGGCAAACCTTTGGCATTTATGCCACAGCAGGAACGCAGAGCCCTATTGCCCAGCAGCCCAGCGTCAGGTAACAGTGCACACAGGGGTGGTGTTGGCAGCTTGTGATAAGTAAGTGGGTCTGGGTTGCAGTTTGGGCATTCAGTCTCTAAAAGGTTTGCCGTCAATGTCCTAGACCTGAGCCCACGGCCTGGGACTCCGATTTTCTCCAGGCTTGGTGGACACAGGGGATGCGTAACAGGAACAATCACTGTCTGAACTTTAAATTGTGAGGATTTGGTCGTTAGCTGAAGGGAGTCTCCACCTTAGGGCCCCTCTACCACTACTGTGACCTCATCCTTACCCATTCCAGAGGTCATTCTGGTGAACCAGACTTTCATCATCCCTTTCAGAGCCTACACTGGGAGCTGTCTTTCCTGTTCTCATCTCCCCACTGCTGCACGCCCCCAAGTGTGTGGCACACACCTCCCGAGGTAGCAGAGGCAACTGCGCCAGCCTCTGCCTTGGAACGCTGAATATATCTGAAGCCAGAGTTCTGCAGCCAGGGGCTAAGATGCCACGGATGCCTCCCACCGCTCCTTCACCTTTGGCCTCACCAAGCTTGTTGGGCCTCAGGGATAGAAGCTTTCTACAGGCAACAGTGTCTAGTCTGACTTTAGTAACATTGCTTGCTTTTGTGTTTTAGAGTCACCCTCTATTGTGCCAAGCGATACTGTTTTTCCATTTAGGGCATAAAGTTTCTAGTTTAAGTAAAAGGAAGTCAAGTTTTTAAAAAAACCTATTAGCCACTAACAGTTTACTTTGTTTACATACTGACTATCCCGAGCAACAGGCAGGTGTCATTTCAACCAGTCAACTCTTGTTTGCTCAAGACACAGTTGTATGTCAGTTTATTTGATTTTTTATTTTTGTTTATCAAATATTTGTTTGCATACTTTAGAACGTTGTATTCACCTTTGACGTTTGTTTCTAGTGAAATCTAGTAAGTTCTGGTTATTTTATCAATTCGTGTTTATTCTGTGAAAAATAACCTATAATTTTGTGCTACCATCTATAAAAACTCTTAGGGTAAGTACATTAGATATAATTTTTATACTTCTCCAGAACTCAAGTGATGAGTTGAATGCACAAGTTCAGAACACTGAGGGTGAATAGGAAAGAAGTGCCAAAAGAGCTACAAAAGAAAAAACTAGAAAGGGGAGACGTGTTGTCTGTGTTAAGAAATGGAAAGACAGAAAAGAATCGTTATTGTCAACTATTCGTAATACGGAAATGATAGAACTTGAAAGAAACAAAACTAAAAAATTTCCAATAGTGGTCAATGATTACAATAATTTCATGGGTAGTGCTGACAGAATTGACCAACATCTAACAAGCTATCCTATAATCAAAAAGTGAGGAAAAGGCAGGTGTGGTGGTGTACACCTGTAATCCCACCACTCAGGAGGCTGAGGCAGAAGACTGCCACCAGTTTGAGGCTGGCCTGGGGTACAAATTGAGTTCAAAGTCAGCCTGTACTACATAAAGAGATCCTGTATCAAAAAACCAAAAAAAAAAAAAAAAAAAAAAGCGAGCACTGTTTTCACTAAACAATATGAAACTCATTTGGTATTTATTCAAAACAAGGGGGTGCAAAAAGCCTTTTACAATTTAGATTAGCTTTAATAGCCCAATAATTAGAAAACAGGGAACAGCGAAATGCCAACCCCAATGTCCATTATCGAGGTCTTCACCATTACATTTAGTGGGTAGACAGTTTATTGGAATTATACTACCTCAGGGGTTGGGGACTTAGCTAAAGTGGTAGAGCTAGCAAGCTGAGGCCCTGTGTTCGATCTCCAGCACAAAAAAAAAAAAAAAAAAAAAGAAAAGAAATTATACTACCCCACAGAAAAAAAGGAAAGGCCAACATAACAGTGTAAAGTGCGTTGTTCAAAGACAATAATGCAAAAAGAATTAAAAAAAAGACACTGTCCAGACTGTAATGTTGCGCTGTGTACTGAGTGTTCTAAGATATACCATACACAGAAAAATTATTGAATAAAAAAACTGATAAAACTGTCACTTTTATATTTCCTGTTATATTATCTTGTGAGAGTTAAACAAAAAAAATGTAATTTTTGGTCATCCTATATTTAAACTGGACTGGTAAGTGGTTAAGTAAATAACCATCCAGGTGGCACAGAAATATGGCAAGAATTATGAATTATGGAGGTGGTGAGAATAACAGACATTCATAAAACCAGCTAAGGAAACACATAAGTGGCATTTTGTTTCTTAAACTAAGTGGCAGTTTCAGAAACTACTGCTATCAAACTGGTAGTGGTACTGCTTATTTTTCTGAAGTGGACATGTTCTCCACTCCTTGGTGTTACACTTTGGATCTGAAATGCTGGATGGGGTCTGGTGTTTGGAAAGCGATTGGATCATGGGGCACTATTTTCATCACTTCATCCATCAATGGGTTCACAGTGCTGTGCTGTGAGGTGGGGGTTGTTTGGAGGAGGCAAGGCGCAGGGCATGACCCGAAAGGGTGCATCTCCCTCCCCAGCACCTCTCTTTTCTCTCTGCTTTCCAACTGCTGGACAGGAGCAGCTTTGCTTGGTTTCTGCCTTGGAGCCAGCCTGCTATGGACTGCAACCTCAAAACCATGAGCCCAAATAAACTCCTACTGAAGCTGTGGGTGTTGGAAATTTGTCCCAGCAACAAGAAAGTCAGTCATCTGGAAATGGTTCTGTGATCTGACATTAAACTGGATATTACATTTCCCACATTCTAACTCACAGCAAAGCCTATCAGATGAAGTTGCTGTCTCTTTTTATTCTACTGACTTGCTTTGGCAAATCTTCTCCTGAGTACACTCGAGGAAGCAAAGCCCAGGTTTCCTGGACCCCAAGTCTGCCACACTCATCACCCAGATGGAGACCCTGGTTTGGAAGAGAGCTCCCGCCTAATGCTGGCCCTTCTCTGTGGCGACTCACCTGCTTCACAGCAATGCTGACCCGGACAGAATTGATGGAGCCCTCAATCAGCACCTTTTCCTTCTCATTCCTACTGATGGTAACCGGCTGTAATAGGAGCTCTTTGCTACTCCTGAAGGAGAATAGAAAGTCACAGAGACCTCTGTATTATAGAGGGACAGAACAGCCAGGGCAACCCCAAATCACTATCCAAGACAGTAAGAATCCGAGGAACAAAGACTCGCAAGCAGGGGTGGTCCAAGATGAAGGCCAGGGCGTGTGCGCTCCAGTAAAAAGAGCACAGGCTCTCAGGTCAGAGTGAAAAGGTTTTGAAATTCAGCCTCCTATTACCTTCCTTGGGCAAATGACCTTATTGGATATCAATGTCCTCATTTGTAAAAGGACCGTGATTCCTAGTACACAGGGAAGAACTGGGACAGACCAAAAAGAGTGAAGTGTCTAATATTGTGCCTGGCACACAGCAGGAGCTTCACAAAGACAGTTGACTTTGATAACTGCGGTTACACCGTTGAGGGAATGCAGAGAACACCTGCCTCAGCATAAGGACAAGCTAACACTGAATAATTTG
>PVJO010007516.1:36558-81439 GCA_004026905.1 Hystrix cristata
GTTCAAGTCCCAAGCTGATGCTCCTGAATATTAAGATATTTGTAAAGGAAGTTAACTGTGGTGATCTGTAAGCTGTGACCTCCTTAAAATGCTAGTGGAAATCACATATGTTAACAACAATAATACAATAATCCTAACATTAGTTTTTTTTAAAAATTCAAATCAAATCATCATTTAATGTGATAGGATGGCTTATTTCAGTTAAATATGTCCCACATTAAATTTCAAAGAGGGCCTGAGTTCAATCCCCAACACCAAAAAAAAGAAAAAAAAAATTTCAAAGAGGTTTTAAAAAAATGTCAAAGGGGTGGGTTAGAAATATATAGCTCAGTGCTGGGGATTTAGCTCACTGGTTAGAGTGCTTGCCTAGCAGGCACAAGGTCCTGAGTTCAATACCTGGCACCAAAAAAAAAAAAAAAAAAAGAAAGAAAGAAAGAAAGAAAGAAAGAAATGTAGCTCAGTGGCACAGTACAATCCCAGTAACCAAAAAAAAATTTTTTTAACTCAAAGGAGAATTTACTTATGAAAATAGGTAAGAAAATAATTGAAAATACAGAGTATTTCGAGTAGGTTAGAGGATCCAGAAAGGTAGCAGAAAAAAAATCCTTGATCTTCCACTGAAAAACCATACAGCAATGGCACCTCAGATCTCTCAAGACTTGTGGTGGGCCCAGCAATCCCAAGGAGACACTTCAACAGCCCCACTTGAGCGAGTCACGCCTCATGCCATGCAACCGTGGCTCCAAAGGAACTTTCCCCTGGGTTCTGCCCCACCAACACACTGACCCTATTCTCTTCTTCCAAATCGGGAACCACTGTTCATCTGGTAGCAAGACAAAGTATGTCAACTGAAGCTGACCCGACAAGCTAGGACACGGCAGCCTCTAGACAGCAGTTGTACCTCTCTGCTGCACCCCCATCCCCACCCTGACCTTTTCTTTCCCTACCTGACTTCCACCTCTGGCTTGTTGTGTCGTTCCACGACCTGGGAGGAGAAGTTCTCCAGGCAGAGGGCAGCCTGCAGTGTGGCCCGCACGGCACTCAGGTAAGGGCGGAGAGTGGCAGTCTGTAGGAAAAACGCCAAGGTGCAGGAAGAATCAGAATCTGCCCTAACATACCAGGTGTGGTGGTGCACACTTGTGATTCCGGCACTCAGGAGGCTGAGGCTGAGGCAGGACAACTGCAGTGAGTTCAAGGCCAGTCTGAACTACATAGCCAGATCCTGTCTCAAGGGAAAAAAAAAAAAAAAAGAATCTGCCCTGCCAAATTTACTGGCCCTCTATTCCAGCTGCTGCAGAGCCAGGCAGTAAGGAGGGCACCCAGCTCCCAAACACCAGTGAATAGAACACACTAAGCCTCTGAGATGAGATGCCTTTCAGTCTCAGTTCAGCTGGACAGGGAGTGACTGTGCCTGCCAGTGGGCATGCAGCCACGTTAGGGCCCTTCTGACTGCTGGGACTTGTGGAGGCTGGTATTTGTGTCCAACGGACAACAGACCAGGCATGCGGCTGAGGACTCTGTGACACACAGCCCTAAGTGCTGAGGCTGAGGAGCCCTGGTCCTAGGGACAGGGAATGACATCTTCAACCCGCCTCTTAAGCCAACAGATGCACAGGTCTGCTGCTAGCCAGGCTGGGAATTCAGAGCTGAGTAAGATCACCCTTAGCCTCAAACAGCTCCACTGGGTAGGAGTATACGATATAGAGGAGAATGAAATGTGAAATAATTAGTATTGTTAAGTAGTCATACTGGTAGAAAAACCTGGTTTTGACTGGAAATAGGACCAAGAGGATTTTACAGTGAGAAAAAGTAAAGTAAGGTCATCCCCAGCAAAGGTGTCAGTTTCTATTTATACTGATCAGCTATATTATGAATATACTTTTTGCTGGGGATTGAACTCAGGGCATCGTCTTAGGTGCTCTAACACTGAGTTAAATCCCCAACCCCGTCACAGCTCTTTTATACAGTGATTTCCCCTCACCAGACTGTAAACCTCAGTCAACACAGACCATGTCTACGTTATTCAGTTACACATCCTGCACCTAACTCAGTACCTAACATATACAATAAATGACTTATACAAAGTCCCACGCCAGGTGTATTTGCACATATCTCTAAACCTAACACTTGGGAGGCTGAGGCAGGAGGATTAACATCAGCCTGAACTACATAGCAAGATCTTATCTCAAAAAAGAAGGGGAGGGAAGCCAGGTGTGATGGTCCACATCTGTAATCCCAGCATTGGGAGGCTGAGGCAGAAGGATCAGCTAAAATTTGAGGCCAGCCTGGGATACATAGTGATTTCAAGGCTAGCCCGAACTTCACAGCAAGACCGTGTGTCAAAAAAACAAACAAAGCAAAGCTATAACACAAAAGGCATTATGAGTTCCAGCAGTGATAATGAGTACAAAGTTTCTGTTTATGAGAAGCACTTTAGGTTGTACAAATGAGGATGCAGTGGCAGGCTGGGAAAAAATCATAGGCAATCTCAGACATGGGCTACTGAGCTAGCTGCTCTTTTAGTGTAGCAAGAACTACAGGGGCTTTCTGGGGAGGAAGTTACAAGACTACAGTTGCATGGTGGCTCCGTGGAGAACAGATTGGAGGGGGAAGTGAGATATATCAAGAAGTGCTTACTAGAGCCTAGACTACATGGGTTGGAGGAACAGACAAGCAGAAAGTATCACAGGGGTTTGAGTGACATTAGATGCAGAGCACAATAGAATAAAAAAATGATTCCCAAGACTGTGGTCTACTCATATGATGAAATATTATTCAGCAATAAAAAGGAACAGCTACTGACACAACATGAATGGATCTCAAATGCATTATGGCAAGAAGTCACATTTAAAAGCCTATATAGGTGTGGTTAGGAGTAACTCAACAGTAGAATGCTAGCCTAGAACAAGCAAGGTCCCGAGTTCAATCTCCAGCACTGCAATAATAATTGCAATTTTTTTTTAAAGCCTACATACTGAAAAATTCTACTTATATGGAAGTCTGGAAAAAGCAAAATGATAAGTAAGGTATCAATGGTTGTCTATGGTGAGGGGGGTCAGAGGTGATAGATTAAAAAGGGACCCAAATACTCTGGTTTCTCTTCTGATCGTATAAATCTTCCACCTTTTAAAAAGATATCCGAGAAAAATTTGGGGGAGTGATTAAAAAAATGCTCTGTATCTTGATTATAACAGTGGTTACACGACTATTTTTGTCAACATTCATAGACAGTAAACCTAAAGGAGAATATTAGATGGCCAGCCCTAAAGATCCCTGTACTTTCAAGAATGAAACATAGTTTCATGAAATAGCTCAATAAACTTCGATCGCAAGTTCAAGTCCGACCTGGGCAACTTGATGAGTCAAAATAAAAAAGGGGCTGGGGGTGTAGTTCATAGTAAATGAAAGCTCACGGTTCAATCCCCAGTACCAAAAAAAAAAAAAAGGACAAGAAAAAGAAAAAAGTATGTCCTCAATCAGATGAAAAGCCCAGCTTTCTAGATGAGGTATGAAAACAAAAGGTTAGCCAGATGGGTAACAAAGAAGGAAGAGCGAGTTTAGAACTACAGGTCTAATTTCAAGACGTCTTCAAAATAGCCAGGCAAACCCTGAAAAAGAACTAGGAAAGCAGATGGCGGAATCATCAGAACACAAAGGGTCATTCAAACCTGGAAGGTAGATAAATATCACCAGGAAAAGCGCTAAGAGGGGAAGGTGGAGAGGAAAGTCACAAGTCCAGGAACGCCCAAATAGATGAACCTGGAAAACTCCCAGGAAGAAAGAGATCAGCAGTATCAGAGTATACATACAGTGAGGTCAACGCAGCTTGGCTCTGACCAGGAAGAGGTCTGAGTAGAGGAAGGAAAAGAGATTTTTCACCGCGGCAGAGGCAAGGCGAGGGTACCAACAAGAGAATATGGAAACGTGGATACCTGCCTCGGGAAACTGGGGCCCAGAGGCAGCAGAGGACACGGGGGTGTGGCAGGGGAGCCCTACCCTGGACGAGGAAACACTACACACCTCTGCGGCCCTATGAGGCCTACTACATGCCTTGGAGGCACTACCGCAAGCTCGAGCGGCTTCCTGCGCGCCTCAGCACCATTTCATACCTGCCTCGGAGGCCCGACCGAGGAGCCGCCAGGCCTGACCCTGCCAGCGAGTCCCCCATCCGGCCCTTCCTCTCTTTGGCTCCCCGCCCGCCCTTTCTCCCATCCTCTTCGTGCCCACAGATCCTCTGGCATTCCTCGGTCTCGAGCCTCCGCGGTAAGGCCGCATCTCCCCCAAACCCACACCCCTGAGGCAGAACAAATAGGGTCCCGACCCAGGCCCGGCTCTCACCATTGCGGGCGCTGGCTGGGCCGGAAAGCGGAAGTGCGGAAGTGGCCGGCGCGCGACGCCTGGCCGTTCGAGGCGCGCAGCCGCAGTCTCCGCCCGGGCTTCCGGGCGGTACCATCTGCGATCGGAGAGGGAACATGAGAACCTACCAACAGTGGGATCTTTAGGAAATGTTCACACTGAAAGTAGCTTCGAATTTTGAAAGTCATGAAGTTGCAGAACACTACTCAATCTTCTCTAGTATCCATGCATCTCTTGCGTTGGCCTTCGCCTTCTGTCGGCTTTGCCGTAGCCTCCCCCCAGTCACGCAATAGTGCAGCCCGACCCTAGGTTGGGCACCAAATTAGGACAAGCCTAGGCGGAGGCCCCTTACATTCCTTCCGGTCCTGCGGCCCGATCCTGTCCCAGCCCCTCCTACCTGCCGCCCCCCTGCTCGGCGGGGTACCTGCTCTGCTGGGATTCCGCCGCCGAGCCCCGCCCCCAGCCCGAGCCATCCCCCAGGGCTGGGCCGCGGCCCAGCACCCCCTGGCAGTGGGCTCGCTCGCGGCCCGCACCCCCAGCACCTGCGAGCCGCAGTGGGCGCGCCCGCCCTCTCCCCGCCCCGCGCCCACGGCTGGGGCCGCCCATAGCCAGTTCCGGGGCGGTTTTTGCTACAGACCCGAACTCCCCGCCCCCTCCCGCGGCCCCGGGGGCCGTAGGAGGCAGCGGAGAGGAGGTAGGGGGGCGGGGGCTACGTTAAGGGTTCCCTAGGGGACCGGGAACCTGGAGCGGGACATTGGGGCGACCGGTGGGTGGGGCCAGCCATTAAGCAGTCCCCCTTCTTCTGTGTCAGGCACTGAACTGGGCTCTTGACGAGCAGCATCTCTTAAGCCTCAGACCGTCCCGGGGAGGTAGGTACTGGTGTTATCCCCATTTTACAGATGCATACTTTCTGTGGGGAAACAGACATCTTTGTCCTCATTTTGCATACAAAACCGAAACTCAGATTTAAGTGCAGGGGCACCTACTACGACAAGGGGCACGAACTCAGTTCTGTCTTGCCGACCAGCCCGTGTACCAAACCACTCTTAGGGGCATGGAGAAGGGAAAGGGTGGGGTGCGAAAGGAGACCAGGGAGCACAGAGAAGAGTCAGGGTATGTTTAACACCCAGAGGCTTAGCAGAGCCCTGGAGAAGAAGAGAAGAGCATCAGGAAGATGGGCACAGTGGTGTATCCCGGCGGTAACGCCTGCAGACACCAAGACTACCTGGGTTCAGGCTGTCGGTTTCCGTCTTTGTGGAAAGGAGACTGTAGCGGTTTCCACCCTGGGGTTGGGTGAGGAATTCGGGGAGATAAGCTTCACACCTGACTTGATGTGCAGAGGGTTTTTACAAACTGTGCTATTGGCTTGGTCAGGAAGGGTGCCAAAACCTGGTTTTGTGGATTGAGGAAAGAACCCCTGGGACTTTCTCATGCCACTTTGTCTGCAACTCTGCAGGGTCCCACAGCTTGGGCCATGAGTGAACTGAAGGACTGCCCGTTGCAGTTCCATGACTTCAAGTCTGTGGACCACCTGAAGGTCTGTCCCCGCTACACCGCAGTGCTGGCCCGCTCTGAGGATGATGGCATCGGCATCGAGGAGCTGGACACCCTACAACTGGAGCTTGAGACCCTGCTGTCCTCAGCCAGCCGGCGCCTGCGTGTGCTGGAAGCTGAAACCCAGGTGATAGCTCAACCAGGGGACATCACCAGAGGTGGATTATATCAAATTATGGGATGAGTCAGTAGGTTAGCTCCAGCTGCTGAGGTCGAGGGACTGATTGGAAGAGAAAAAGACTGAAATTGGGCTCATGTGACGCATAAAATGCACATGAGCCAGGCACGGTGGTACATGCCTCTAATCCCAGCACTTTGGAGGCTGAGGCAGGAGGATCACTATGAGTTTGAGGCCAGCCTGAACTACATAGCAAGACCCTATTTTAAAGGAGAGCATGTTCTGTTCTGGGTCCTGTGCTAGTCAGTAGAGAAATGTCAGGACACTGGTCCATCAGGGAACTTGCCAGCTAAAAGGAATGAGGAGACCTGAATTTGAACCCTGGCCTAGGTACTTTTTAGTGTTGGCTGTTACCTGGGTATGCAACTTTAAGAAAGTTACTTTATATCTGTGAGCCTCAGTTTCCCTACTTCCAAATTGGGCTAAACAATAGAACCTACCTTTATAACTTTTGTGAGAATTAAAAAATTTTGTCTGGGCTTTGGTGGCACATTTCTCTAATTCCAGCTACTCCAGGACCTGAGGTAGAAGGATCACAAGTTCAGGGCCAAACTGGGCTATCTAGCATGTTCAAGGCTGGCCTGGATTACTTGGGAGACCCCGTTTAAAATGAATGAATGAATGGATGAATATGTAGCTCAGTACTCCTTGGGTTCAATCCTTAGTACTGCAGGAAACAAAATTTGCAAAGGCTTGGTCTGATGTCTGACAGTAAGAAAGCATTTCAAATATTTCTTACTGATACTACTTTGTTTACTTTTATTTATTGCATAAACATCCCCTGAGCCCTGTGTGCCAGCCACTCTGCTGATCCTGAGGAGCGGGTAGCTGAGATGAGCATCCTGCCCTCCAATAGCTTATATAGTTCACTTGAATGATGAACAGGTGTGCTGTTCATTCTGCTGTGTGCAACATGACTGGGTCTATGGTAGGTGTACAAAGTGCAGGAACTCACGGAGGAAGGAGGTGCCAGTTCAGCTGGATCTCGGGCATGCAGTCCTTGGAAAGTCACGGACTCTTTCGAGGAGGGCTACGGCACAGTCAGTTGTGTTTTAGCACCTAAGAAGCCAAGTAACTGATGGGGAGAAGGCTTCCCAGGCAGGGTGATGTTTGAAGTGAAGCTTGCTTGCTGTCACCAAAAAGTCCTCACCAGCATATTTAGCAGGGCTAACATGTATGGGCATCATCATGTACTTGACTTTTCTGTTAAGCAGTTCGTGAACAGAGGTAAGTCCAAGTGCAGAGAAAAAGTGAGTGGTGAGAAGTATATGAATAAAGTCCTGTGGGATGAGACAGGGTCACAGAAAAAAGGCTGAGTTTTGAAGAATGGCTAGGAGTTTAAGCAAAAAGAAGATGGGGAAAGACCTTGGAGCATGCTTGGATTCTTATCCTCATTTATTCACTGGGGGGAAAGCATGTCCTGTGTCTTCCCTTCTCCTTCTCAGTGACAATCTCCGTATATTTCAGATCCTCACTGATTGGCAGGACAAGAAAGGTGACCGGCGATTCCTGAAGCTGGGTCGAGACCATGAGCTTGGAGCACCTCCCAAACATGGGAAGCCCAAGAAGCAGAAACTGGAAGGGAAGGCAGGACACGGGCCAGGCCCTGGTCCTGGGCGACCCAAATCCAAAAACCTTCAGCCTAAGATCCAGGAATATGAATTTACCGATGACCCAATTGATGTGCCACGGATCCCCAAGAATGATGCCCCCAACAGGTTCTGGGCCAGAGAACAGAGGGGAGCCAGAGTGGAGTCTTGGGATTCTGGCTTTGGAAGCTTGTGGGGGGCTGGGTTGCAGCTGGAGGGGGACAGGGGTGCCCACTCCAGTTCTGCTCCTCCCTGCAGGTTCTGGGCCTCTGTGGAGCCCTACTGTGCTGATATCACCAGTGAGGAGGTACGCACGCTAGAGGAGCTCCTGAAACCCCCAGAAGATGAGGCCGAACATTACAAGGTAGAAATCCTGGGTCTCCCTGGACATGGGGCAGATAAGAGGGCCAGAGCTTCTTCCAAATCATAGAAAACAAAGCTGCATGTCTTCTGCCTTTGCTGCCTGTCTGCTCGATCAATCCATCTGGACACCCAGGCTCCAACTCTCTACTTTTTTCCTAGTACATCCTTCCTTTGGCCTCCACCAATGGTCACCATAGCTTTATTCATCTACATTACTAGTGAGGGACACTCTTGTCCCTTTACCTCCATCCCCTCTGCTTTGGTTTAGTCCCTCACGCATGACCTTTTATCCAAAGAGCCTCTTAATATTCCCCACTTTAAGTCTCCAGGGGGACTTTTGTTTCTCTTACTTTAATATAGAAAAGTAGCCAGGCCTGGTTGTGCACACCTTTAATCCCAGCACCACGAGAGGCTGAGGCAGGAGGATCACAAATTGGGAGTCCACCCTGGGCCACTTATTGAGACCCCATATCAAAAAAAAAAAAAAACAAGAGTGGGGCGTAACCCAGCGTAAAAACCCTTTGTTCAGTTCTCCAGTCCTGAGCAACTGGGACAACAAACTGAAAACATTTTTAGTTGTGAAGCATGCTTTATTATAGAGCACATAATACTGTTAAGAAAAACTCTACAGGGGTAGAACTTCCCCCGTAGGTCAGCGGCCATCGTCATGTGTACCCTTGACATAGCCTGCTGGACTGTCCTGACTCCTACCAGCCACAGGTTGAGTCCAAGTGCCCCAGGGTTTAGTGGCACACCCCAGGGCCCTCTCCAGTTTCTCAGCCACACCTCTCTTCACTGGTGGATTTGCCAGCTCCACCATACACCTCACCCTCAGGCTGGGCTTGCTCAAGGTCCTTACTGGTCTCTGGACCTTGACAGACTGACTCATCCTTCAAGGCTTGGATCTCATGTCACTATCACCAAAATTCCTCACTTTTTTTGCAGCCGCAACACCTTCATCTACCTCTTTAATTTCATTTATCTTAATTTTTTTTTTTTTTTATCTTAATTTTTTTTTTGAAATTTCTTTTTTCTTTTTTTAAATTTTTACCAAGAACATGTATTGGTACATTATATACATAATGATCATAATCAACATGGTTATTTTGTATCTGTACATGATACATCTTGGTTTTCCCCCCTCTTCCCCCCTTGAAAATTCATTTGAGGGTTGGGGATGTAGCCCAGTGGCAGGGCACGTGGTTAGCCAATGAGAGGCCCTAGGTTCATTCAATCCCTGGCACCAAAAGCAAAACAAAAGAACAGTAACAAAATGATTTGAGAACTGGGGGTGTGTTTCAGTCACAGATCACTTGCTTAGCATGTGCTAGGCCCTGGGTTCAATCCCCACCACAAATAAATAATCCACATAGGCCATAGTAAATTCAAGCAACGCAAAAGATAATTCCCTCTCCTGACCCGAAGGGCTTTATTCCCCCACCCTAGAAGCAGCAGCTTTGACTAAAAGGATATGAATGTGCACAACTATTTTGCACCTGTTACCGTGGAATTGTTCCATATGAATTTCTCCATGTGTTCTGGTTCTTTGAGAGCCTGCTCCCTTACTAGTAGAGTAAGTGTAGAGATTTCATCTCCTGTGTCCTCCCTGACCTGTATGTCCACCTTGGCCCTGGGCTAGGGACTAGGGAGACAGATAAGTGAATTAGTGAAGAAGGAAATGAGGGGAAAGCTTCTTGGAGGGCTGAGTGCAAGGAGAAGCCTGCACACTCTAGAGCCAGCAGGCTAAGTGGCCTCCTCCCCACAGATCCCACCCCTGGGGAAGCATTACTCCCAGCGCTGGGCCCAGGAGGACCTGCTGGAGGAGCAGAAGGATGGTGCCCGGGCAGCAGCTGTGGCTGATAAGAAGAAGGGCCTCATGGGGCCACTGACTGAACTGGACACTAAAGGTAAGACCCTTCCCCCTGCCTGTGCCAGGCCAGCACTTGAGTTCCTAGAACTTTATTCACCTGTCACCCACTTCTCTGCACACCTCAGATGTGGATGCCCTGCTGAAGAAGTCTGAGGCCCAGCACGAGCAGCCAGAAGATGGGTGCCCCTTTGGTGCCCTGACACAGCGCCTCCTACAGGCCCTGGTAGAGGTGAGCACTCAAAACAGGAACCACGTTTCCTTCCTGTTTTAATGCTTTACGTTTATCATCTTGATGAGCATTCACAAATGAGCTTGTATTACCAGTCTGGAGATCACAAAACATTCTCATGTCCTAGGAGCTACTTTCATGCCCCTCCTAGTCCCTGACCTCCCCCTGAGACAGCTGCTCCTCACAGTTACTCTTGCTCTGCATTGGCTAAGGGTGGGTCCCTGTGCAGGCACCTTTCCACACGTCCTCACACTGGAGGCCAGGACAGTTGTGGCTCTGAGTTACATATGAGGAAACTGGGGCTCAGCAAAGGAACTCTGCTTAGTATCACACAGCTAACAAAGGTAGGATTCAGACCTTACCTTTAGGGTCTCCATCTTTATACCTGCTTCCACCTCATTGAGACTCAGTCTTCTTCTAGCTCAAACACAGTGGTTTGTTTCTCTCTCATAGAAGAGTCTGGGGCATATATTCCAGGTCCACTGAGGCAGGAGTAGGGGCAGGTCTCTGCCTCCCACCATCAGAAGGAGATCCCACCTATGATGGCTTTGCATTCTAGGTGTGATTGACATTCCAAGAAATTGAAGGGGAACTGGGTATTTTGGCACACATCTGTGATCCCAGCAGCTTGGGAGGCTGAGGCAGGGGATTGTGAGTTTTAGGCTAGCCTGGGCACTAGTGAAACTTTGTTTCAAAAATTGTTTTAATCCCCAGTACTAGGGGGGGAAAAAAAAAAAAAAAAAAAACCTGAACAAGAGTATGTGAAAAGCTTTTTGGGCTATGACTAGCTGTGGCTCTTCTCTATCTCTTTCTGCTGGGGAGAATTTATCCCATGACCACAGCTGACTGCGAGGGAGCCTGGGAAATGTAACGCAGCCCAGCACTGCAGAAGTGGGAGAGCACAGTGTGGGACGGTTTGCGGCCTCTGCCCCGCCTGCTCTGCACTGTGCTGGGTGCCTTGCAAGTGCTTAGCACCCCCCAGTGATTTCCATTTCTATTGCCAGGTGTTACTGTCCTTCATTCCCTTCTTTTGGTGCCAGTCCCAAAAAGAAAGAAGAGGGCAACCCACTCGGGTCCCCTCCTGTCTCTCAGGAGCTCTCTTTCTTTCTCTCAATAAAATTCCTACTCTTAAAAAAAAAAAAGAAAGAAGAAAGAAATTTCTAGCAAGGCTTCCCAGAAGTGGTGGGAAATATTACAGGATATTTCTGACCTGTGAAGACTGTCCATGTAGGTCAGAGAGGAGCAGGAAAATGGAGCCACTATAGCTCATTCTCTCCACACACTGCTGTGGTCTTGTAGGAAAATATTATTTCCCCTATGGAGGACTCACCTATTCCCGACATGTCTGGGAAAGAATCTGGGGCCGACGGGGCAAGCACTTCTCCCCGCAACCAGAACAAGCCCTTCAGGTAAGTGATGTCACAGCTTCACTCATGGCTCAGCTGTCTTTTTTTTTTTTTTTTTTTTTTTTGGTGCTGGGGATCGAACTCGGAGCCTTGTGCTTGCTAGGCAAATGCGCTACCGCTCAGGTAAATCCCCAGCCCATGCCATCTTGACATAGAAGTCTTCCTTACCAGAGAGGCTGAGGACAGCCTGGTAAGGCCTAAAGGACACTGCCTGCTGAGTGCTGGCCCACCTGTCTGCTCACAGACTGAGCACAGGCCTGTTCATCATAGCAGTGTTCGTGTGCAAATAACCTGGAGGCCCACCTGAAAGGGACCAGTCAGAACATGTTATAATGAAATAACTTGCAGCTGTTAATCCTATCAAAGAAGTAGGCCTAATTGACATGAAAGGACATGGACAGTCGAGTACCAAATGGGGAAAATGTTCACTGTAGCCCAGTACAGATAGTATGATCCTATTTTTACTTGAAGTAGATTTAAATAGGTGCACATAGGAGAAAAAATCTGGAATACTATATAGCAAAATATTATAATCAATACTAACAGTCTGCAACATGCACATATTTGGACATAGAGCAGTTCCCAAAGCAAAAGAAAGGGTTTGCTTGGGAACTCTGGAGAACTCGGAGGGTCCCCCCTCAGCCGGCCCTGGATCCTGAGGGGCCTCCTTGCTCACAGTGTGCCACACACCAAGTCCCTGGAGAGCCGCATCAAGGAGGAACTGATTGCCCAGGGCCTGCTGGAGTCCGAGGACCGCCCCGCGGAAGACTCAGAGGATGAGGTGCTTGCTGAGCTGCGCAAACGGCAGGCAGAGCTGAAGGCACTCAGTGCCCACAACCGCACCAAGAAGCATGACTTGCTCAGGTGAGTGTGAGGAGGATGGGCCTGGGCTGACAGCAGAGCCATTGGGCACCTCGCTCACTCCTCGGGCTCCCCATGCTGGCTGGGCCGCTGCATCACCAGGAAAGCCCTGGGAAAATACCAGTGCGGGGCGCCACCCACAGCTTGCGGACCTCACATTGACTGAATTTTCAGTGTACAGTTCAGTAGTGTTGACCATATTCATGTTGTACGGTTTATTTTTTTTAAGTCTTTCCAGGTTTATTTTCCTTCTTCCTCACAATTTCATTTTGTGAAAAATTTCATACACAGAGAAGATCAGAAAGAATAATATAATAAATGCCAATACACTTTTTATCTAGACAGACCACTATTAACATTTTGTTGTACATCGTGATTTTTATTGGCCCCTCGGGAGTCGGAATTGGTTGCAGTGTCACTCATGTTATGACAGCTTCTATCCATCTCGCCCTGTGTTGATTACAGCAGGGGTGCAGGTGACATTTGGAGGAATACAGTAGCATGGTAGGAGGTGTCCGTTCACTAGGGAAATAAGCAACCCCAACAAGACCGCTGGCTTTTCCAGGCGGGGCTGTGTCTTAGCTTTACACAGCCTGACAGGGCAAGGCTCACCCATCTGGCCGCCCTTGTGTCTCTCCCGCTGGCATGCTGCAGCCAGGAGGCTCACGGGATACTGGCCGGTGGTCAGTGAAGACCTACCCCGGGGAGGATGGTAGCTACTAGGGTCACAAGTGTGAGGGAGACTAAAGTGTGCTGAGTGCCAGCTCTGTGCCAGGCGCCTCTAGGCACCCTCTCCTTCACTCTCCACAGTAAGCCGGGAGCAGCGGCGGTTAGCTGTTTACCATATGAGGAAATAAAGGCCCGGTGGAGTGTCTTGCCGAAGGTCACACACTCACTAAACAGCTGAGACTTGAGCCCAAGGTGGAATGAATCCAAGCCTCTTTCTAATTCACAGGAAGGGGAAATACAGATGAAAGAGGCGCTGAAGGAAGGGGAGCAATCACTAGGAAGAGAGAAAAGCAGGGATGTGCAGTTACAGGAGTAATGGGCAGTGGAGAAGTGGCCAGAATACAGCCCTCAGCTGCCTGCTGTGGACAATCTGCAGGATGCTCCCTGACCCAAGCAGACTTCTCCTTCTGGAAAATTGGACTAGATCTCTCGGTGACCCTCAGGCCTACTGTCTGGGGTTTGGACTGTAGGCTGGTAGGCTTGCTGCTGCCTAGTGCCTTAGCTCGCTCTGAAATGTGGATGCCAAAGTACACAGGCCTTCTGCTGGTGCCAGACAATTTTTAAAGAATATTATTTTAAAACAGTTTGGAATTGGCCTACTCCAGATCTCCCACTCATTAAGTGTGGGATCTTGGGGTATTTCTTGTCATCCTCTTGAGCCTCAGTTCTCTCACTGGTAATGTGGGAATAATAGTTCTTATTTTGCAGGGTTGTTATGAGGATTAACTGCGTGCATGCGTGTGTGTGTTTGTAAAGAAGTTATTCTTTTTTAAGAGAAGTTTTAAATTTACAGCAAAACTGAGAGGAAGGTTCAAAGATTTCCCATAAACCCTCATGCATCCACGTATGTATATCCTCTACCATGAGGAACTGGAGATTGAACCCAAAACCTTATATATGCTAGGTAGGCGCTCTGCCATTGAGCTGCAGTCCCAGCACTTTTTATCATTTTATCACTAGCATTTTTTATCTAAACTGGTGCTGCTCAGTGGTAGAGCCCTTGCCTAACCTGCCCAAGGCCGTAGATTCTCCTCCTTGCAAAACATGGCTCACACGCAGCACCACGCAGGTGTGTCCAGTAACATGGTGCCTCAGTATGGTGTTGTGGAATGGTCCACAGCAGTGAGCCTGGGGCAGTGGGAGCTCCGTCTGTGAGGGGCACACACTCTGGAAATGGCTGGCTGGTCCCCCCAGGTTGGCCAAGGAAGAAGTGAGCCGGCAGGAGCTGAGGCAGCGAGTCCGCATGGCAGACAACGAGGTCATGGATGCCTTTCGCAAAATCATGGCTGCAAGGCAGAAGAAACGGACGCCCACCAAGAAGGAAAAGGACCAGGCCTGGAAGACACTGAAGGAGCGGGAGAGCATTCTGAAGCTGCTGGATGGGTAGCCCTCACCCCACCATGGCTGCTTTCCCTGTCTGAGGAAGCCTTCCTTCTTTGGACGCCAGAAGCCTTGGCCTGGGGCTGCCCATCGGATGGCAACAGTCTGGAGAGCACTGTGGCCCTTCTGACATGCTTTGGCCCAGCTCTGTTCAGCCAGGATGCAGGGGGCCCTGCCGGGCTGGCCCGAAGCCCAGTTTCTGCTTGGTCCCCAAGATGGGAGGCTTTGTTTCTGGGTCTTCCTCTTTTTCCTCCTCCCCCTTTTCTCCCTGCCCCTCTCCCCCTCAAGGACTTCTCCCTTGTGGTTTTGTAAAGTGCAAACTTAAGAATAAAGTGACTGCTGTGGTTTTTCAAAAAAAAAAAAAAAAACAAAAAAACGCAGAGTTTTCGGCTGTTAATATGGGGTAGGAAGGAACTACAGTATGTGGTGCATGTGGCAGATTCAGGAGGCGGCTTGGTAGCTTTCAGGCTGTGTTCGCTCACCCGTGCCATTCATACAGGGGCCTTTCTCAGCTCTTCCTGAGGTCTCTCGTGGTGGTGTAACAGAACATTCCCAGAAACATGCTGGCTGGGCTTGGCAGTCCTGGGGCAGGGTTGGCCAGTGTAGCAACTCAGCAGAGCCATGGAGCAACTATGTTCCAGCTTTGCTTTTTCTTTTTCTTTTTTTTTTTCTTTTTTTTTTTGTGGTATTGGGGATTGAACCCAGGGTCTTCATTCTGAACTATATCCTCAGCCCTTTTTTTATTTGAGGCAGCGTATTGCTCAGTTTCCCAGGCGAGGTTTGAACTTGCCTCCTGCCTCAGCCTCCCCAGTGCTGGGGTAACAGGCATGTGCCACCACACCTGTCCAGCCAAGACCAGTTTCTTTACATATCTCTATTGTGAGCTTCCTGTTAAGGTGAGTTCCACTCCAGCTCAGGGTGCCAGGCAGTAGCAGTGGAGACCACCGCTTCCTCATTTGTATCTGGCACTGGAGAGGGCAGGAGCCAGAGGGCCTCCATGCCCACCAAGAAAAGCAAGAAGCCCTTTCCTGGGTAGCCTTCTGCCTCAGTGCCCAAACTAGGTCACATATGATGGTTCCTGAAACAGTGTCTGTGGCAAGGGATGACTGATGAGTTTAAACTAGTCACAGAGTGGACTCTGCTACCTCCAGTCCATGGCAGTGAGGAGATGGGGTGGAACAGCAAGATCCAAACGTGCTGGATGGGCCACCAACAGTGCCCACGTCTTGGGTGGAAGCTAGGCCTGAGGGACACAGGTAACGAATACGTTCCCATGCTGCCTTGAGTTCTTCCCAGATTAGTCAGAGTCAGAATAATTTGTAGTTCACAGTGGGAAATAGAGGTCCACATTGGTAGAGGGGAGAAGTTTCCCTGAAGCAGTGACTTAGGAGAGAATGAAGACACCCCTCTTTGTGTTGGGGAAGTGCCCCTACCCCACCATATAAAGCTTTTGTGGAACTATCTTGTCAAACGGGGTGGACACATGACCTCCTCTTGGCCAATCACCACACCCCATCCCTTTAGCCACGGTGATTGGTCCAGGGCATGGCCATGAGACCCCACTGCACTGCTCAAAGACCTAAGAAATGCTCTTGGTGTGGAGAATTTCAATTCCTTTTGAATCATAAGCAAAAGATCATAAATTTAGACCACACAATGACCTACTCCTCTGTTATGTGGGAGAATGTGCCTGAGAAAAGCCAGCTCAGAGTCACAGAGCCGGGAGGCAGCAGAGATGGTGTCCTGTTGACTGGGGGCCCAGTCCAGCCATCCCTGAAGCCACTGTGTCCTCCACTAGGCTTCCCAGTGATTTCAGTCACAAATGCTTCTCTTAGCCTAAGCCAGTGATGGTGAAGCTTTCAGAGAGGAGCTTCAACCAAGTTGCAACCCGAACCCACTTAGCACAAAGTGCCAACACTGCAGTTAAACCTGAATACTAAGGTTTTATTTTTGAAAAACAGTAACTACGTTAACATCTTTTGTCTTAAAAACACAACACACATGCTTGTAGGTTCACCACCACTTGCTATTTTGCTCTGGACTTTTGAATTTTTTTTAATTTTAATGGTACATTTTGGATGTACATAGTGATAACATTCATCATAGGGAATTTGTACCTGTACATGATATATCTTGTTGCTTCTTTTTTCCCATTCCCCTCCCCTCCCTTCACCCCTTCCTCCTTCCTTATTTACAAAGGCTTTGTTTCCATTTTTTCCTTCCATTTCTTATTTCTCTTGTCCCTCCTGGAGTTTTGTCATTTGTAACTAAAAAAGGCCTAATAAAAGTGGATTTTAAGAGGCTGGGAATTTAGCTCAGAGGGTAGAGTGCTTGCTTAGCAAGCACAAGGCCCTGAGTTCAATCCCCAGTACCAAAAAAAAAAAAAAAAGTGGGTTTTAGCAAAAAGAAAGAGTAAGGTCCTGAGAGAGGGGACAGCATGAGACCCAGCCTCCCATTAGGTTCAGAGTCAGCCAGCTCTAGTTTTTCAGTGATACACTGTCCCCAGGTTGCTCATAGCCTCTCAGAAAAAACAGTGAGAAACCAGCTGTAATAACGACAGTGAAATCAAGTGTTCAGTAAATGTTGGCCAAGTACCAGGTACTGTTTTGTTGGTGGTGGGTTTTTGGCTTTTGTTTTTTGTACTAGGCATTGAACCTAACCAAGGCCTTTACACTGAGCTACAGCCCCAGCCCTTTTAAATTTTTTTCTTTTTAACTTTGAGACAAGGTCTCATTTAAGTCACTGGTCGCCCAGGCTGGGCTCCAACTTTCAATCCTCATGCCCCAGTCTCCCAGCGTGCTGAGGTTACAGGCGTGTGCCACCCTACCCAGCTCCGGGTGCCATTTTAAACTCGTTTGACTGTCTTCTCAGTTACCTATATGGTAGGTATTAATAACATTCACAAATGAGAAATTGAGCCTAAGGAAGTTTCATACCTTGCTTGGTTAAATATGTGAGTGGTTGAGCTAGTAGTCAATCTCAGGCCATTGGACTAGGAGGCATGACCTCTTCATTGTATAACTCTGTGGGGCCCAATCCCGTAATAGTCTATGAACAGCACGCCCTGTCCTCGAGGAGTGACAGTATCAACCCGTGCAGCCACACGTGGCCACCCTGCGTGCAGCCTGCCCTATGTTCGCAGGCCAGACCATAAGGACGGAGGCGTCACAGAGAGAGTTCCAGGAACAGGAGGTGGAGTGAGAGCCGAGGTCCCAAAATTGGGTAGAATTGTAAGTGAGAGGAGGAAAGAAGATGTTATAAATAGAAGGAAAAATGCTAGAAAGCTGACTGGGCCTGGTTGGTTAGGGAACAGAACTTTGCAGAATCAGTCCTGAGAACTCTATTGTAGATGCCAGTAGGTGCTGGGCCCCCACTACCTATTATGTTTTTTTTTCCTCCCAGTACTGGGGGTTTGCATGGCCTTTGCACTGAGCTGCATCCCTAGCACTTTTATTTTATTTTATTTTATTTTACTTTGAGACGGAATCTCACTAAGTCCCTAGGTTGCAATCCTCCTACCTTGGCCTCCCAGAGTGCTGGGCTGCAGGTGTGGGCTGCCACCCCTGGCAGCAGTGTGTCTTACTTGCTGTCACCAGTTACCCATAAGGTGAGTAGTAGTACTCCCAGAGCTTACTGTCCAGCCAGCATTATCCCTGACAGAGTTCACGGGCCCTTATCTATGTCTGCTGGAGCAAAGGAGGCCTCCTTTATGGGCTTGGAGGAAGATGAATTTCTGTGAGTAGGGGGAGATGAGTCCAGCACCACAAGTCTCCAATTCTAGTTTGCAATCATCCTGGCTTTTTTTTTTTTTTTTTTTTTTTTTTTTTTTTTTTTTTTTTTTTTTTTTTTTTTTTTTTTTTTTTTGGAGACAGGGTCTCGCTATGTAGTTCACGCCTGCCTTGAACTCACAGGCTGGCCTAGAACTCCCAGCGATCCTCCTGCCACAACCAACCGAGTGCTGAGATGACAGGTGCGTGCCACCACGCCTGGCTCCATCCTGACATCTCGGGAAAAGCTTTGATCTCTTGCTTCTAGAAGGAATCCACCATGCAGAGTCCTTCTGAGAAACACCAGGGTAAGTGAGAGCCAGAAGGTTAAAACCTGACCTGGAAGGGCTCGCCGGCTCTGTGGTGCCTGAGCACTCTGGGGAATGAGTGCTCTGAGTCGCAGCTGGTGCCTGCCGAGAAGGATGCGAAGGCAGGAGCTTTATGGAAGTGTCATCCGGAGTGCGTTCCTGGTCTGAGGCTCAGGACTCAGTGGACCTCACTGGCCACATGCGGACTTCTCATTTGTCTCGTCACCCACCTAGCTACTCCATTCTGTTCATCTCCATTTCCTCACTCATACTTTTGTTCTTTCCCCAGTGACGTTGTTGCCAAGGCTGAGAGCTGTGGAGGCGCCCAGGGATCCTGAGGGGGAGATACGCGACAGAGCTGTAGGAGCCGCAATGGAAGAGTGTGCAGTGTGCAGGGAGTGACTTCCCAGTGGCTTCCGGGCGCCGGAAGGGCTCAGGGAGGATGCAGACAGGGAGTTGCCAGGTGGATGCTGACATTCCAGACAGAAGGAACAGCAGGCACTGAGGTGTGAACAGCTGGCCTGCTCAGAGAGAGGCGAGGGCGTCGGTGTGATTGCAACCTGGTGTGCAGAGGGGAAGGGAAGGGAAGAGAGGGCGCTGGAAAGTAGGTTGAGATCAGGCTGGGAGAGGCTTTGCACGCCAGGTTCAGGAACGGGGACTTTGTTCTCCAAGTCAGAGGTACACAGGGTGTGGTGCCTGGACCAGCAGCATCACCTCACCCGGGAATGTGGAAAGATGCCGATCCTCTGGCCCCAACCCACAGAACAGCCACCTCTTTCAGCACACTGTCCAAGCCAGGGACGAGGGCGATGCCAGAGGCCTCGCTGCTCTGGAGGCTCAGGCCGGAAGACTGCTTGAGCCCACGGCCTGAGCCCAGGAGTTTTGGGTCAGCTTGGGCAATGTGGTGAAATGTTGCAAACAAAAAACAATAGCGAAAACATAAACATGCCCTCCAGCTGATTCATGGTGCCCATTAAGGTTTGAGAATCACTTTCCTGGGTCATGGAGAGCCAGGGTGGACTGTGAACAGGGCAGTGCTACCAGCACTCTGAATTAACATGGAGGTGTGCTCTGATAGCAACACGGAAGCTAGAATGACCAGAGAGGGTGAGAGTGAGGTTGAGTGTGAAAGCACAAGCATGTGCAAAGAAAAACAGTGAAAGTGATACCGTGATAGATGCTTCCCTTCCTTTTGGAGTAATAGTACCCCTGACTTCTGTTTGGACCTGTGCCTCTGGAAGACTGAATAGATCAGTTTCCCCTGCAGTTAGGTGTGATCATGCGACTGAATTTTGGTCAGTGCTATATATGTGGGTGAAATACTCTGGTTTCTCTTCAGATCGTATAAATCTTTCGCCTTACATATGTGGGTGGAGGTGGAAAGACTGATGTACCAACCTGTCCCCTGGGACGGGAGGGAACCTGCCATCCTTTGGGGGCTGTGCTGAGGATCAAACTCAGGGCCTTGTCCTTGCTAGGCAGGCACTCTACCACTGAGCTAAATCCCAGTCCCCCGCCATCCTTGAAATGTAGCCAAAGACAACAGTGTGGCAACAAGACAGGTAGCAGCCAGGGTCCCTCCTATTCTGGGACTGTTTATGGCTACATTGTTACGCACTTCCATTTTATTTAAGTCTCTACTATTTTAGGTGTCTGTTAGAGAAACCAAATCTACATCCTAGCTGATACAGTGGACACATGGCAGGTCAGGCATTCCTTTTGAATCATACTTCTTTTATTCCTTCTTCCCTTCTCCCAAAATGATTTAAGATAGCGTATAATCAAAGATAGGTACAATGACTTTCATAAAATGCAAAGAAGCCCATTAGGCTTCGTGGAGCTGCTCTCATTAAGCACCAGATATAGTGCTACACTTCTTAGAAGCCAAGGGAAAATAGAAAGAAAATAAATTGGCCTTAGAACGTTCCTGCCAGCCCAGCACTCTTATTTCCTTTGGGCAAGAATGTTTGATATGAGAGGAAAAGGCACTGCCCCGTTTTCCCAAAAAAAAAAAAAAATTCAATAATTTCTCGTATGGAAACCGGAATCATATATTGCATAAATTTGATAGCAAATGGAGATTGTACCAGGTGTTGTGGCGCGCGCCTGTAATCCTAGCACTTGGCAGGCTGCAGTGGGAGGATTCCCTCAGGTTCGAGGCCAGCCTGGGCGACACAGCAAGACTCTGTCTCAAAAAACAAAAACAACAAAAAAGCAGAATGTTTTCAAAGAATGACTTCTCTTTTTTCTTTTTTCCTTTTTTTTTTAATGGGATGATTTCTTATAACAACTTTGGAAGAAAGCTCAGGGGATATTGTTGAAACACAGTTCTGGGAGGGTGATCCTGCAATGGATCCAACTAGGATGGCAGGCACCGAGCTCTTTACACTCATCACCTCATTGGCCCACCAGCAACCCTATGTCAGGATAATAACAGTATGGCACATAGTCTACAGACAAGGAGACTGCGACTCCAAGAGGGGAAGGGCCAGGTCAGATAACTGGTGGTGAAGCCAGATCCTGAACTCCAGAGGCTGTTCTATACGTCCTTCCCCAGCCTGCCAGAACCCTCAGTGACAAAATGACAGCACAGGCACACGGGTGGGGTCCATCGCCACCAGACAGAAAAGCCAGTGAGATCTGCAGCCATTGCAGGGACTTCCACCCTGCTGAGAGGCGCTACTCCCAAAGGAGAAAGGAAGTGCACACGAGGCAGCAGGGAGCTCCAATCCAGAGCTTGAGTAGAACACATGGGAAATAGCTTGGTCCTAATACAGAGTTGTTTCCTTGAATTGATTCCCAGAAAAGGAGTTCTTGGATCAAAAAGCCTGGACATTATCTAAACTTAGCACCCATTGCCAAATTGCTTTCCAAAAGATCTGTAGCAAGTCATTTCCTCTAGGAATTAGGAACACTCCTTCAAATTTGAAAACCTCTAAATGAAACTCTTCTTTTGATTTGTACTTTTTTATTACTTGTGAGATAGAAAATGTCTCAGATTTATTGCATTTCATTTGTATCCTTTGACCATTTGGGGGGTTCTTAGTCTGTTATGAATTTTATGTGTTTATATAATAAAAGTATTAATCCACCATCTGTTAAACATTTCCCCAGTCTGAAGATTGGAAGTTTGCCTTTCGCCTTTCTCTATGATTTTGGAATAGGGTAGAGTTTGACTTTTTTTTTCTTTTTTGGCAACAGAAAAAGTGGTGTTTTTGGAGCTTTATTTGTTTGGTTTTTGTTTTTTTCAGATGGTGTCTCATCATGTTACTTAGGCTGATTGGCACCTCTTGGGCCAGCTGCTCCCACCTCAGCCTCTAGAGGGCTGGATGACAGGCACGAGCCGCCACGCCTGAATTTTACGGAATTTTTTTTCTCTTAGGCCAACATTACCACTTGAGCTACGTCTCCAGCCATAAATAATTTTTCCTCATGTTTTGTAAATAAGCCTGTCCTTTTTTTTTCCGTGTGATTTCTTCCACTTTCTCTAATCTTAGAAAACCACTTCTCCAATACCTTATTTTCCATCAGGCTTGAGAACTGAAGCCACCTCCGTTATTTTACCTGTTTTTGAGAGCCAAGAGAAGATAAGATCATCCCCTTTTACTCTTCAGAAGTGGGGGCTGCAAGAGGAAGTGTGACGGTGTGTGTGCATCCGATACACTCTGGAAAGAATGAGGGAAAAGTGCTAGTTAGCCCTGGTCCTCTCCGCGCGTGGGCAGGTGCAGATGGATATGTTATTCCTGCCTGCCCCGAGCCCTTATTTCCTTCGGGCAGGGAACTTCTTCCATCCGACAGCTCCTGGACTGGCTGCTGATATGGCACCTCATTTCCCGTTCACACCCCAGGGCTGCTCAGGGGGGTCCAGCAGAGCACCCAGAGGTCTTCTGAGAGTGACATGAAATTGGGGGCCCCTGTCCTGCTGGGCTAAGCAGGGATGTTGGGGCTGTCTCACCCCAGTGAAGAATATTACTGGGGGCAGGGGCAGACAGACAGCCTGACTCATAGAAATATTTTTAAAAGAAGACAAAATGTTTGTGTTTTAAAAAAAAGGAGAGCCAGGCGTGGTGACACACGCTTGTAATCCCAGAACTTGGGAGGCTGAGGCAGGAAGATTGCAGTGAGTTTGAGGCCAGCCTGGGCTACATAGTGAGTTCAGGGCCAACCTGAACTACATAGTGAGATCCTGTCTCAAAAAACAAAAATAAATAAATTTTAAAAAGGCAAGAGAAAGCATAAGTGCCCTCAGAAAAGTTAAAAGCCGGCAAAATGTAGCACAGCATAAAAGTTGTACAAGTCCTCTGCAGACAGCAGCCACCTGGTAAGCCAAGGCTGTTGTCACACAGACGCAGAACCAGCCCAGTGGGGTGCTGCAGAAACAACGTGTGGCCCGGAGTAGCCAGATCGGGTCCTTTCTCGGAGCCCCACTGTATACTGAATCTGGCTCTCCTGTTTGGAACTATGTGTTCTAAGCACTTTAGATCTGTTACCTCCTAGAATTCTCCAGAGACTCTCGAGTCGTCAGTATGCCCATATTCCAGGTGGAGAAACCGAGGCTCGGGTTGTTAGTAAATCATGACTCAGATCTGAGTCAGAGCCCTTCGAGGAACCTCAGCAAAACTCAGTTGTGAAGAGGCCTAATAAACTGACCTCCCACGTAAAGGGAGGGCGGGCTGGTCTAGCTGAGCGCTGTCCTCTCCAGCTCCGGTGGGAAAGCGCTGGGAATCCAGGAGGAGAAGGGCTGGAGGGCTGGTGGAAGTGGGTGACCCTTCCGATTGGCCCCGTCCAGGACCACCTCCAGTCCCCCAGGACCCCAAGGGCAGCGTGCACAAACTGACCTTGGCCGGTCCCTGGTCCCTCCGCCCAGCCTCTGCATCCTGGCCCCCGGCCCTGGCCCCGGCGTCAAGCGCGTCACGTGGCCCTTCGGTCCTCTTTGGCCTGCTTCCTTCGGGATCCAGATTTAACTCCCCTCCCCTGCCCCGTCCCTCTGGGTGCCGCACCCCTGCGGGACAGGCTTGAGCCGGATCCCGGCCTCCTCTTGTCTCAGGCCGACCCAGGCCTCAGCGGGCCACCTGCCCTGGACTCCTCTCACTGCCCGGACTGGTCCTGTCCTCCTCCTTCAGCCTTGCCTGTCGATCTGGGCCCTTTCGAGTGCCCAGTTCCCTCGGGCCCTGGAGGGTGGGGCCGGGGAGGAGAGCAAGCGCCCGGGCGGCGTATGTCTCAGGACTGCCGGCCTCCGGCATCCGAGTCTCGGGTTCGAATCCTGCCTGGCCTCTGACCGGGTGCCGACTTCCACGCCTTCGCTTGCCGGGACCCCGCCGTCCCTAGGCGCGGGCCCCTCCGAGGCTGGTCCGACAGCCCTCCCCCGGCCCAGGCTCCTCCCCGCTGACATCAGAGCGCGCGGACAGCGGGCCGACGGGCGGGAGGACGCGGCGCCCGCAGCTCCTCGGCTCGCTCAGCCCCGCGCGGGCACTGCAGGTTCGGGGCCTGGGCTGGGCGGGGCGGGACCCTGGCCGGGGCGGAGCCGGCCGCCGGAGCCGCGGGCCGGCCGGGCCTTCCGTCCGCCAGGCAGCCGGGCCCCGCAGGTGTGGGCGGCGCCGGGGGGTGTCGGCCGGGCCGAGGTCTGGGCTGCGCCCGGCGGGGGCGAAGGGCGCGGGCGCTGGGAGCCGGCGCGGGCGGCGCTGCCCGAGGGAGGGTCGAGACCCGTGAGGATCCGGGTGGCCGGAGCGGCGCCTGCCGATGTCTGGCTAGGGGGTCAGTGGTGTACCGAGTGTGTTTGGAATCAGGTGTGTAAGAAGTTGGGATTTGGTTTGGAGGACAGGAGGAGTTTCCAGGTGTGGGGGAGAGAGCTGGAGGATGGAAGGTGCGCATGAACCCGCATGTCTGGTATATGGGGATGTGTGCGCCTGTCACCTTGTCCAGGTGTGTGTGGATGTGTGTTTTTTCGAGACAAAGTCTGAAACCTGGCCTTGAATTTGTGATCCTTTTGCCTCAGCCTCTGCTCTCAGCTGGGCTGTGTGCTTTGGAGTGTAAGGACGCCAGGTGTGGTGGCACATGCCTGTAATCCCAGCACTCCGGAGGCTGAGGCAGGAGGATTACCGCAAGTTTGAGGCCATCAGGCCTACACAGTGAGACCCTGTCTCAAGGAAAAAAAAGTCTGCATGAGGGACATTGCAGGGCCGGCAGGTGTTAAGGTATGAAAGTAACTGGGGAGTGTGTGTGGACACATGTATTGACATCTAGGTGTACACATAAAAGCAGGTGACACGGTGTCTGGATACGAGATGGGTCCTGGAGGCAGGTATCTGGGTTCCGGGTGTGGACAAGGTTTGGGGTGGGGTTTCTGGTGGACGGATGTGTGTGGAATCACAAGGGTCACATTTGCTGGAGTTCTTGCCGTCAAATTTCCTTTCTTAGAGTTCTCTGCCCCAGGAGCAGAGTCCCATCGAAGGAAGAATCACACCAGGCCCCTGCCCAGTGGAGGAACAGAGAAGGACAGAACTTCCTTGAGGCTGCGCAGCATGCTGGGCTGTGTTCTGGCCCTGGGTGGTGCTGGGTGCCTGTGTTCTCTGAATGGGCCCAGTCTAGCTTTGTGTTGGAAGGAACAGCTGAGCACAGCTCCTCCGTGGCTTCTTCTCCTAGGAAGCTAGGTTGTGACCCTAGCTGGTGTCACTCAGGCCCTACCCACCTCTGACCTCAGTCTCCCCATTCCCTATCTGATAAATGGGGGGAGAACTCACTCTATCCTACAAGATGAACAGAGGCCTTAGAGCGGGGAAGTCCAAGTCAGATCAGGGTGAGATGAATCCAGGAGAGAAGACTGGGTGGGACCATTTCTCAGCTGCCAGGACCCAGATGGGGAGTCAGGAGGGAGAGGCCTGGGGAGCTCCAGCTGTGGCTGTTGTTGCCATGGTAACAGTGAGAAGGAGCTATTTAAAAATGTGGCTGAGATATTGCTGGAAGCCCAGGCTGCCGGAAACCTGATTTCCGAGAGGCCTGTGTGGGGAGAAGGAGGAGGGGGAGAGGAGACACCCCAGCAATTCCCAGGGTGAGGCTGGGACATCGCTGGTCCCAGGGACAGGGCATCCTCTGGGGCCCTGCACCCCTCCAAGCTACTCTGGGGTGTCAACTGCTGTCCTCCCAGAGGTCAGGGCTTCCCTGGGTATCTAGATTCGGAGAGGGAGAAACTGGGACATGAATGTGAATAAAGGAATACAGAAACGCATGACTTTGTTGAGGAAAGAACTATGTTGCCATCATGAAAATTTTTCTCTTGATATAAGAATTCGTGGTAGGAATGTTCTTGAATGAGCACATGACTGGTGAATGAATGAATGTTCAATGATTTTGTCAAATGAATGGATCAAAGGGTGAGTAGGTGCAGGCTGAAAAATGGAATGGGGCATGAAGTAAATTCCCAGTGAGAAGGCTGGGCCTGGCTGAGTCTCCTCCCTACATTCCCCTGCAGAAGCCCTGGCTGTGGCCAGGGAGCAACGGGCCATGCCCGGGGCAGTGGAAGGCGTCAGCTGGAAGCAGGCCGAGGACATCAGGGACATTTATGACTTCCGAGATGTTCTGGGCACGTGAGTCTCAGGGTGGATGGGGTGGGGCGCTGCATTTGAGATGGGAGTGGAATTGGGAAGGGCCTCATTCGGGGCCTGGAGGGCTGGGGGAGGCCAAGTCTGGGTGGTGCTTCCTCTGGTCAGTTGATCAACATTTCCTGTTTCCTACAGCCCAGGCCTATACTGGCCTTGCCATAGCCCAGACTTGCCCCAGCTTTTCATTTCTGGCTGATAGTGGTTGGGACAGGGCTGCTTTTGCAAGGCCATATCTTCTAATGAAGAGAAGGTGATAGAGGAGAATGAAGGGGCCCCTTACCCAGCTTCTTGGCAAGAGCTGGGTGTCCTGGCCTAGGTTTGGAAACTGAGGCTCGACATGGCTCTGTTCTTGGTGCCAGGATCCAGAAACAACTAAAACCTGGTTTCTGCCCATCAAGTTGACCCTTAGTCATGTAGAGAAGGCAGAATCACAGAAAATGACCAAAGAGTGTGTGTTGTGCTCCAGCTGAGGTTGGGACTGAAAGCTCCTTGGAGCCCAGAGACTGCTGTGGCTTCTGCCTGGAGAAGTGGGCATTAGAACTGGGGACTAAAGGACGGGGAGATGTGCACTTTCAGAGAGGAAGGAGAGCATCCAGGCAGAAGGGAAAGTACAGTAAGTCCCCGATTTACGAATGAGTTCCTTTCTGGGAGAATGTTCCTAAATTGAATTCATTCTTAAATTGGCAAAGTGAGTCTTACACAGTATACCGTGAAAGTTCGCAGTAAATCAGGGACTTACTGTATAAGCGAAGGGTCAGAGGCGTAGCATGTGTAGAAAGAAGTAAAGAGCCTGATGGAACTTAAAATCAGAGGCTAGAAGAGGAGAGGACAAGGTGATGAAGTGGAACAGAGAGCATGCAGGGTTCTGAAAGCCGGGCTAAGAAGGCTGAATGTTATCCCATGGGCCATATGAAGTCCACACACACACACACACACACATTTTTTTTTTTTTTTAAGACAGGGTCTCATTATGTAGTTCATGCTGGCCTTGAATTCATTATGTAACCCAGGCTGGCCTCCAACTCACTGTGATCCTCCTGCCTCAGCCTCCCAACTGCTGGGATTACTGGCACACGCCACCACACCCAGCTATAGTGAGCCATTTTATTTATTTATTTATTTATTTTTTGAGCTGGGGATTGAACTCAGGGCCTTGTGTTTGCAAGGCAAGCATTCTAACCACTGAGCTAAATCCCCAGCCCCAAGTGAGCCATTTAAAATTTAGTGTTGGTCTACAGTTCTAGACTCTCACTCTGGCCGTAGTGTGGAGGGTAGATGAGAGCGGTCCAAAGCTGGAGACCAATGTCAGGGTGACTGCAGTGATCTCTGATTCCCGACGATTAAGATGGCACCACAAGAAATGCTTTTCTTTATGACTTTTTCTTAAATATCTGTGGTGCTGGGAATTGAATCCAGGTCCTCACACATGCTAAGCAAGCACTCTACTACTGAGATTTTTAAAATAAAATTTAAAATTTTGAGCCAGGGTCTTGCTAAATTGCCCAGGCTGGCCTTGAAGTGCAGTCCTTGCCTCAGCCTCTCTAGTAGCTAGGATTACAGGCATGACCTTAACCTGAGGGATTTATGACTCCATATTTGCCAGAGAATGCAGACAGGTGTGGGAAGAATACCCTAGTGAAGCCTCCTCAATCAGTGAATCTTAGTGTAAATGAAAACTGATCTAAATGCCTGCTTCTTAAACTTCAGCAAACATACTAACGACTGGAGCACCTCACTATGTACATTTTGATTTATGAAGTCTGGTGTGTGGACTGAAATTCTACATTTATAAAAGTTCCCAGGCGATGATGATGGTTCTTCGGGGTTCTAAAAGTTATTGAATTAGCTGTGACCCAGATTAGCTTTAGCAAGAAAAGAATGATTCAACCACACATACAATGGAAATGCTCAGGGTAGACTTCAGGCCTGGTTGGATCCAGGACCCGCATGCTGTTATTAGGAAATGGTCTTCGACCATTATTCAGGTCTGATTTTCTTTGTGTTGGCTTCAACCTCAAGTAGGCTTTCCCAGAGTGATGACAAAAATGACTCCTGTCTGCTCCAGGCTTACATCCTGCCAACTTCACAGGACAGAGCACCACATTCTCACAGAGCCAGTAGCTGGGCTTGCATCATGTGACTGGTTCTCATGGCTAGGGGATGGACTACTCTGATTGGCCAGCCCTGGGTCACATTGCTACCTCTGGGCGTGTAGGGTAGATAAGTGTCTGGGGGAGGCACATCCGCTTCCCAGTCCAGGGGTGGTAACCTAGTCCACGGGGGTGGAGTGGATGTGGGGCTCCAGTCCTCACCTCCTGAACTCTCTTCTGCACAGGGGGGCCTTCTCAGAGGTCATCCTGGCAGAAGATAAGAGGACTCAGAAGCTAGTGGCCATCAAATGCATCGCCAAGAAGGCCCTGGAGGGCAAAGAGGGCAGCATGGAGAATGAGATCGCTGTTCTGCACAAGTGCGTGAGCCAGGACGCGTCTGGCCCCACGCTGACCCTGCCTTGCCCCTCCCACACTTCCCCTTCCCCTGCTTGGGACAAGCCAGTTAAACTTTCTGAGCCGCAGAGTCTTGTTTGTGAAACAGAGATAAGGCCTTCTACTCAGCAGGAGTATGGGGGACAATTAGAGGTCCTTTATTTTAAGTGGCTGGCACAATAGCTAAACAAGACAGATCCAACTGATGTGCCAGTATTTACTTCCAGGGGATCAATCTGTCCAATCAGGTCCCAAGACCAATCCTCCAGCATGGCTTGAACCCACATACCTCAGCTACTGCTCTCTAGACCTACTTCACATTCTGCCCACATATCCAAGCCCCTGAAAGCTGTGTGTTTACCAACACTGAAACCTCTTGCTCCCACTGGAAGCTTGTAGGGAACCTTCACTTCTGGTCTCTCTGCTGAGTTCCCGACTACCCTGGGAAGGAGAGAAATGATCATTTCTACTATCTGGAAGTGAAAGTGGCAGAATGAGACCCAGAGAGAGCCAGAGACTTTGCCCAGAGTCACACAGGAGCTGTGGCCAAGCCATGTCTTCTCCAAGGCTGATCACCAGCACCGGTTCACCCACTGAGGATTTACTGCGTGCTAGGCATAGCACCTGTGTTAGTTTGTGTGACGCTCACCCTGCTTTGCGAAGGAAGTCTGGATTTTTTTTTTTTTTTTGAGACATGGTCTCACTATGTAGTTCAGGCTGACCTTAAACTCATTATGTAGCCCAGGCTGGCCTTGAACTTGCTGTGATCCTCCCACCTCAGCCTCCCGAGTGCCGGGATTACAGGTGTGCACCACTATGCCTGGCCTGGCTTCATTTTATAGATGATGAAATTCAGGCAGAGTTCCCATTTGACTCAGTGAGCATTACTACCCACCAACTTTGCACCATATGTAACAAGACAGTCTGTGAACGTGCAGCTGACCTTCAGGAAGAGGCTGACAAGTATGTAACACAGAGGGCTGTAGGAGCCCTGTGTCGGGTGGGCTGTGACATGAAAAGGCCCACGCATGGAGAGGCAGGATCTGGACCTCGGTCTGCTGCCAGAGCCCCGAGTTTGTGCCTTCACCTCTTTGCCTTCCAAGAAATTATAATAAATCGTGTAAACCAGCTTTTCCTGGTGGGGCCAGCTCCTTGGTGTGCAGGCTCTGGGGTGGTGGCTGAGCTGTCCTTGTTTCTCCTTTCAGGATCAAGCACCCCAACATCGTGGCCCTGGACGACATCTATGAGAGTGGTGGCCACCTCTACCTTATCATGCAGCTGTGAGTGGCCCCGCCACCCTCCCGCCCTCCCTGCTGCCTCACTGCCTTGGCCACACTGTCTGTCCCCCTCTGCAGGGTGTCAGGTGGGGAGCTATTCGACCGCATCGTGGAAAAAGGCTTCTATACGGAGCGGGACGCCAGCCGCCTCATCTTCCAGGTGCTGGACGCCGTCAAGTACCTGCACGACCGGGGCATCGTACACCGGGATCTCAAGGTGGGGCTTGTGGCGTGTGTTGAGGCCTGGGGCACCCTTACCCCGTCCTGAGCCCTGGCTTCTGCCTACACCCTGCATGCCCCTTCCCATGTCAGTTAGACACTCACAGGGACAAAAAGCGAACCGTGCTGTTATTTCAGCTGGATAATGTGCTGTGTCCTTTTCTGATTGTAAAAGTCCCACTTGCTCTTTGTAGAGAGTTTGGTGAGGACAGCAAAGCATAAGGAAGGAGACCTGAGATCTGCTCTGTAGATGTAGCGATAGGGCATGGCTGTGGTAGTCTCATCCTGGTCTGGCAGGTGACCAGCTCTGGGCTTGAACTCTGGCCCTGCGCCTCCCTAGCTGAGCACTTGGACAGACACTTGGCCTCTCTAGGCACAGCTGCCCTCATCTGCAGAGTGGGCTTGTTCAGACCAGCTGGCAGGGAATGTGGTAAGGGTGAAACCAAGTAGGCACTCACCCAGTGCTGGCACACAGAGATGTTCAAAAAGGATTTCTCTAGGTTGACAGAAAATTCCTCCCACCTCTCCTTGGCCCTTGTCCTTTCTGAGAATTTCCTTGAGTTCCTTCTGCCGTCAGCCAAGATGGAAGCCGTCTTGGCTGCCCAGTGGCTGTGGGGGTTCGCTGTTTCTCAGGCGTCTGCCGGCCCCTGGCCAGCCCTGACTCTCACTTCCCCCGCCTCCCCTCCAAGCCAGAGAATCTGCTGTACTACAGCCTGGATGAGGACTCCAAGATCATGATCTCCGACTTTGGCCTCTCCAAGATGGAAGATCCGGGTAGCGTGCTCTCCACAGCCTGCGGGACCCCAGGCTACGTGGGTGCGCAAGGCCTTGGGCTCAGGCTGTGGGCAGGGGAGGAATGAGGAATCTCAGGGCAGGGATGTGTCACTGCCCAGTGCTCTTTCCCTCCATAGCCCCTGAGGTCCTGGCCCAGAAACCCTACAGCAAAGCCGTGGACTGCTGGTCCATTGGAGTCATCGCCTACATCCTGTAAGTGGGGGCATGGCCACTGCAGGCTGTGGCTCACAGTTGTCCCCCTGCTGGATCCCTCTCTCCCTCACTCTTCTGTCCCTCCCTCCTCCCTTCTATCCATAGTTGTATCTGCCTGTTAATTATTAATATCACTTCATTCAATAGATACTATGTTTCAGGCACTGTGCCAAGCACTGAGGATTTAACAGGGAACAAACCAGACCAAGTGCCTGCCTTGGGGAGCTGACATTGTAGCAGAGAAGGCAGAAAAGATAAAAAGTAGATAAATCTATGAAGTAATGTCAAGTGGTAAAAAAAAAAAAAAAGTGCTGTGAAGAAAAGTGAAGCAAGAGTAGGGAGATGGGGATGGACGCCATAGGTCAGGGAAGGGTTGTCTCTGGAGGTGACGTGAATGGCACCTCAAATGAAGTGAGGGAGTCAGACGTTTGAAGTTTGGGGGAGGAAAGGTTTAGGCGGAGGAAAGGCCAAGTGCAGAGGCCCCACCTGTGGCACTATCAAGGAACAAAAGGACCAGGAGAAGCGGGGCATGGTGGCACCTGCCTGGAATCCCAGCAGGAGGATCACAAATTCAAGCCCAACCTGGACAATTTAACAATTTAGTGAGACTATTTCTCAAAACGAAGAAAATTACAAAAAGTGTTGGGGATATAGCTCAGTGCAAAAGCCCTCGATTCAATCCCCAGGAAGGGGTGGGGGCGGCCAGTGTGGGCGGCCAGGAGTGATCAAGGCGGCGCAGGGCAATGTCGCAGAGGGGGAACTTGCCCCTGTGCATCCTGCCTCGCTCCTGGGACTGCCCAGAGCGAATCCTCGAGCCCAGGGTGCGGCTGATGCGGAGATGAGGGTAAGTTTCTCCTGCCAGGCTCTGCGGTTACCCGCCCTTCTACGACGAGAATGATGCCAAACTCTTTGAACAGATTTTGAAGGCTGAGTACGAGTTTGACTCTCCTTACTGGGACGACATCTCTGACTCTGGTATTTGGGGCTTTGCCTTCTTCCCTTGGGTCCCTGTCCGAGGTGCCTTCCTTATCTGCTCTGGTGCCCTCCCACCATCCTTCTTCCGTCTGAGTCTCCAGTCCCAGACACTGAGCTGTCTGAGATCAGACACCCATCTGCTTGGCCCCAGCCCAAGTGTGTAGGAATTCATTCAGTCAGTCCTCAAACATAGTAATTTTGAAAATACCTCCCTGCTACTGACTTCCTAATACCTAGACCACCATGAACATTTTCATCCTTCCATCTGTGTCCCCTGTTCACAAGCAGTCCTGGAAGGCACTACCAAGTGTGAATACACCAAGGAGTCCCAAGAGGGAAAGGAGCAGCAGAACGGTGGGCAGGGTGGGGTTTTAGAGAAAGCAGATGGGTGCTTTGTGGGCTGGGCTGGCCTGTGTCCCTGTGAGGAGTGAGTGCTGTCCATCTTGGGTGGGGCACAGGCACTGCCACGCTGTGCGTCTTTGCTTTTATCCCGGGGGTTCAGCCAAAGATTTCATCCGGCACTTGATGGAGAAGGATCCGGAGAAGAGGTTCACCTGTGAGCAGGCCTTGCAGCACCCATGGTGAGCCCCCACGTGCCGAGGCTGGGGTGCGGCCCGCCCTGGCTGCCCCTGCCCTCACAGGCACCCCGCGCACACCCCACCTCAGGATCGCAGGAGATACAGCTCTTGATAAGAACATCCACCAGTCCGTGAGTGAGCAGATCAAGAAGAACTTTGCCAAGAGCAAGTGGAAGGTGAGCCAGTGGCCCTGGTCCTGGGTCCCAGCTTCCCCAGGACTCTTCCCTGCCCCCATCCAGGCTCAGCCTGCACAGCACCCAGCACCAAGGTGGGCAGAAGTAACCAGTCAGAGATGCTTTCTGAAGCACCTGATTTGTTCACTCATTCATTCATTCCTTCATTCAATAAGCACCCCTGACACCCAATTCCAGAGAAGGTCCCTAACCTTCAAGTCTCAGGGAAATTTATTCTTCAGGAGGCACCTGATCCAGCCTATGGGACGGACCTGTCAGCTGAGCAGGAATTAGCCAGGCAGAGCGAACAGGAGTGCAGAGGTGGAGGGCAGGTGACAGTGTGTCCTCTCAGGAAGTACTAACGACAAGCCTGGCTGGACTGAACATGCGAGGCACTGAGCGGCAGCCGCCCAGGCCTGAGAAACCAGGTGGGGCCCCAACTTGAAGCTGAGGGTGCCAAGGAGTCCCAGAAGGATTCAAAGCAGGAGTTTGCTATTCAGAAGGGACTCTCAGGATACAGACTGGTAGAGTGAAACCCAGAAAACCCCGCGAGGGGCTGTGGCAGAGACGCGGAGCAGCAGCAGCAGCAGGACAGACAACGAGCTGAGAACAGGAGTCATTTAGGAAGTAGAACTGACAGGAAGTGGTGGCAGAATGGATGCTGAGGGAGTGAGATGTCCCTGGCTGGCCCAACCTTCTGTTGAGAGACAGAGTGGGCAGTAGGACCATCACTTATCCCGGGGGCAGAAACATCCGGAGGAGATGACTTTAGTTTTAGACACGGTGAATTTGACCTCTCAGGGATAAACTGAATAGAAAATGATGCCCAGACACTCACGCATAGGCAGGTAAATTACTTAACATTTCTGCAGCTCAGTTTCCCTCCTTTGAAATTAGTATTAGTAGTGCTTACCTGAGTTTTGTGAGGATTAAATGAATTGCCATTGAAAGTGTTTAGCACGGTGCCTGACACATAATGCTGTGCAGTATAGAAGAATGAATTACAGCTCTATCTTTGTGTGTACATGTTCTGCATATCTGTGTGTGCATATGTAAATATGTGACTGAATTTAATTTAACAGAGCCTTGAGAGATTTTGGGGGTTTTAGAGGCATCACCGTGTAAGCCCTGAATGAAAAGGCCAGAACCCTGCTGCCTGCCTTGGCCTCAAGCTTCTGCCTTCTCAGACATCCTCTCCCTCTCCCCACAGCAAGCCTTCAACGCCACAGCTGTGGTGCGGCACATGAGGAAGCTGCAGCTGGGCACCAGCCAGGAGGGGCAGGGACAGCTGGCAAGCCACGGGGAGCTGCTGACGCCCATGGCTGGGGGTGAGGACCAGGCTCTGTGGGGCGGGGGCCTGTGAAGAGGCCCAGGCCGGAGAGTTGGCGGCCACAGCCAGCTCTGCCCTCTCCCCATGCAGGGCCAGCGGCTGGCTACTGCTGTCGGGTCTGCTGTGTGGAGCCCGGCCCGGAGCTGCCGCCCACACTGCCGCCCCAGCTCTAGGGTCCTGGTCTGGCATCAGGGTTTGCTTGGCGAGAAGGGTCGGGGCGGCCTGCTCCCCTTCCCTCCCTGAACTGGGGAGCCGCCCTGCCACGTCCACTCCTTGCCCCTTCCCTCTCACTACTCATCACATTTTCCATACAAATTTTTCTATTTTATTGTTCCTTCTTGTAATAAAGGGAAGAAGCTAAAACCAGAGACAGTGCTGCCTCCCTAGGAACTCCCCACCCCGTCTTGTCGTGCAAACCAGCTGCTTGATTTGGGGGCACCTGGCCCCTGAGGTAGCTGCAGGGATCCCTTCCCAACATGAGATGGGGCGGGGATGCGGAGAGGAGCAGTAGATGACAGGAAAGTCATGTGGGGAGCTGCCACCTATGCTTCTGGCCTTTTGGACCGCTTTCTGAGCTTTGCTGGTGGCTCCTGAGTGCTGTGGTGTTGGCGCAGGTCGGCACAGAACAGCACCTGTGGGAAGGGCGTGAGGAGTGTGTGGGGAGGACAGTACACTGGGGTCAGGGCTGCTGGAGCTGGTGACAGTGTGGAGAGGTGGGAAAGGCCACAAGGGTCAGGGCTGGGGGAGGCTGGCGAGTCCTTTTGGGTGATGCTGGCAGTGGGAGAGTCCATGGGTCAGTGCTAGAGGAGAATCCTTAGGGGTCTGGGTTAGGGACAGGGAAACTAGGTATACTTACTGCTTGGGCCCAGCCAGCATAAGGTCCCCATAGGCACCGGAAGAAGTTTCCTAAATCAGAAGTGAGGAGGCTGCATTAATTGACCCCACCTACCCCCCATCCACAGAGCCTAAGGGAGAGTAGGAAATTTCTCTCCCCCTGCCCAGTGCCCAGCACCCTCTCTCTCCTTACCCAGTTCCCTGTTGGCCTGGGGACTTGGGCCCTTGGCCTGGGATGTGCTGGGGTGCCAGCTGTAGTCACGCTGGGCGATCTGCCACACATGGACATCCACGGGCACAGCCTGCGGTTTGTCTAGGGCCATCAGGCAGATACAGTCAGCCACCTTGGAGAGACAGAGTGTGCGCTGTGGAAGGATGACAGGACCCAAAGCCAGCCGTTCCTTCTCTACTCTGAGGTTACTATTGTTCTATATTCTCAACCAATATAATCACTATTAATTACTTTAAGATGCTCTAAGAGCTGCTACTGAACGTGCCCTTGTGCAGGGCCAGGTCTCATACCCTGAGGGAGCAGACAAGAAAACTGAGGCTCTGAAAGGTCAAGTGACTTGGCCCAAGTCACTGCTGGGAACAGGCAGGATCAAGATTTAATGTTAGGCCTGCATCCAGAGCCCATTAAAAAAACTCTTCAAAGGAAAATTCATTTTTTAAACTACAGAGAAGTATAAAGAAGAAAAGGACCAATTCCAAATTTCCAATCATCTTACTGCTAGCTAACCTACTGACACCAAACGAAAAGTTCTGTAGTGCCATGTAATTTCAAGAAAAGAAGAAAAAGAAAAGTAGAAATAATTTCCTGTTTTTCTCACCAAAGGTAGCCACTATTAGCTTCCCTGCCATTCCTTTCGGAAATTTCTGAATAGAGACAGCAGCATATATAACACACCTACACAAATGGCCTTTCTAAAACTACATTTAAAAACTCACTTGCTGGGCGTGGTGGTGCATGCCTGTAATCCCAGCACTGGGGAGGCTGAGGCAGGAGGATTGCTGCAAGTTCAAGGCCAGCCTGAGCTACATAGGGAGTTCAAACCAGGCCTAAACTACATAGTGAGACCCTGTCTCAAAAAACCCCAAAAAACCAAAAAAACTCACTCAAAGGGAAAGGTCTTTTGTGCTCTTTCTGTACTCTGCTGTGTTCTCTTGTAGAACATGTCTGCATCCTTTCTCCTTCTGGCTCTGCCTCCAGAAGCCAGGCCTCCACCAGCTCTCACGCTGCCTCCTCTCCTCCTCTCACGGGGTGTCGGGGGGAGCGCCTGCCTCCCTGGGGCCTCACCTTGGTGCCCACCCCGGGCAGGGTGCAGAGGGCCTGGTGGGCCTCCTCGTAGGGGGCCTTTTGAAGCTGCTGCAGCCAGGCTACCCCACCGCGTTCTTCCAGGATGGCTCGGGCACTGGCGCTCACATAGCGGGCACGGTAGCCCAGGCCTAGCTTCCTGAGGCGAGCCTCCGCCTCTGGCCCTGTGCAGGTGGGGTGGAGAGTAGGACTCAGGGCAGTGCGCGAGCCCCCATCACTGCAGCGTGCATTCCCTGAGTGCCCACCCTCACGGCCCTCAGGGGACAGCAAAGGGTTAAGGCCTGGCTGCTGCTGTTTTTTTTTTTTTTTGAGAAAGGGTCTTGCAATGTATTCCAGGCCATGAACTCGCTATGTAGCTCAGGCTGGCCTTGAACTTGCAGTGATATCCCTGCCTCAGTCTCCCCTGTGCTGGGATCACAGGTCTGCACCACCACGCCTGACAAGTTCCTTAACTTTTCCCGAGATTGCTCATCACCATAATCTTAAAAAAAATGCTAACAACAGCAACAGCTCCTCTTATCAAGGGCAGGTATCCTGCACTGGCAAAGCACATTATCATGTTTATTCTTCTCGAGGACCCGGATGGCAGCACTGCTGTTTTTCTCACAGAGAAAATGAGACCTTAGAAGGGGTGAGTTAACTCAGTGGAGAAAGGGCATGGTGGAGGCGGGGTCTCGCGCTGGAACCCACTGCCTGTAATGTTACACTCCACCGCCACGAGACTGCTGCACGCATCCCCAACATCCTTCTACATAAAAACTGTTAGCTGAGAATGGTGGTACACACCTGTAATGCCAGCACTCTCGGAGGCTGAGGCAGGAAGATTGCAAGTTTGAGTTTATCTTGGACAACTAGTGAGATCCTGTCCCAAAATAAAAAATTAAAAAGAGGAAAAAGGGCTGGGGATGCAGGCCTTGGGTTCAATCCCCAGTACTGCCAAAACCCAAAACAAAAAAACCAAAACACAGTGGATCCCCGAAATTCACAGGGTTACATTCCTAGAGCACTCTCAAATTGTGAAAAACTGTGCATTTCAGATGTGGTCAGAAAAATGCCTATAAACGCCTATTTTTATAGTGTAAACCCTAATATGGTATGTCTCTCGCAGTTTTGTAATTTAATACTGTATTAATGAAGCCTTAGAAGATGCAGGGAGTTTTGACAGCATCTTAGGGATCTTGGGGTTTTAATAAAAACAAAACCGAGAACACTCTAGATAGCTACACAATGTGCAGCAATCTGTTAGGATGGGGGAATGCTGATGCATCTGCCCAAGATGGGTCACAAGGCAGCAGCCAATCAGCAGCAAGGAGAACTGACTAACGCTCTCAGATTGGCTGCTTGCAAACCTTCCGCCAAAAAAACAATTGCAGGGGATATTTGTGGTTTCAGGGAAATCGCGGGGTTTCTGCAAACAATTATTAGTTAGGTTCTAAGGAAAAATCTGAAAATGACTGAGGCCCTGAATTCTGACACGTGACTTCGTGGGGGTATACTGTATTCCCATTCTACAAACAAGAAAAGCTTGGAGTGGTGAATGAATTCCTTGAAGTCTTATAACTACTAAGCCAAGGGGTTAGGGATTTAGTTTAAATGGTAGAGTGCTTGTCTAGCAAGTGGCAAGGCCCTGAGTTCGTTCCCCAGTGCCCCAAAACAAACAAACAAACAAAAACCACAAAAAAAAATTAAGCCAAGTGCTAAAGATCAGGCTTCTAAACACCAAAAATGTCTCTTTTTTTGTTTTTGTTTGTTTGTTTTTGGGACAGGCTCTTGTTTTGTAGTTTAGGCTGGCCTTGAACTCACTATGTAGCTCAGGCTGGCCTTGAATTTCAGATCCTCCTGCCTCAGCCACCAGAGTGCAGGGATTACAGGCCTGCAACACCGCGCCCGGCCCAAAAATGTCTCTTTTCTTGAGGTGGGCTGTCTCCTGGCTGTGCAGTCTCCAAGCACTCTGCCTTGCTTAGTTCTTACACCTGCCAGCTAATTTCCCTGCCTCTATAAAACACAGTTGCTGTGAACAGCACGCATGTGTTTTGGTTACAAACCTGTTGGGTTCACTGTAGTGATAGCAGCTGGAATTTTCCACATACTTCCTGTGTGCCAAGCACTCCATTAGGTGCAGGATGTGTCTCCCTTTGTTCCACCCTTGTCTCAACTCTGACAAGTAGGTGCTGTTATTATCTCATTTCACAGATGTAGTGACTGAGGCAGGAAGATGCTAAATAATGTGAGCCAGGGACAGACCTGGAATGCACACCCAAGTAGTCTGTCTCCAGAGCACATGTGCTTACTCTCAAACTACTGAACAATGTACACAGATGTTTCTCTGATGATGCAGAAAGCACAGTATAGTGAGGAACTGACACTTCAGACATGAGGGTGCAGTGCGATGGGCTGATCAGAACAGGCAGGGTGGTGCTGGATGGGGGCAGTGTTGAGGAGGTGAGAGACAGTGACCCGGGGAGAATGGAACACAAAGCTTGGGGAAAGGCCCTCACCTACTCACCGGCCAGGGCATGCAGGCTGGGAAAGCCATGGTAGGTGACACCATCAAGCTGGACAAGCCGAGGGCCGAAGGCCTGGCAGAGCCGCTCCACTATGCCAGTGATGCGGGTGATGTTGTTATTGGAGGAACAGATGAAGGCAAAAAGGCATTCGACAGGGTCCTGGCGCAGCAGTCGCACCCCTGGGGCTCAGGGAGATCCCGGTAGAATGAGGGACAGTGTTGTGACAGAAAGCAATGCCAGACCTCTCATTCCTTGTGGTGCCATACAAGGTCTGGATTACTACTCCATTTCACTGATAAAGTCACAACGTAAGCACCACAGGGCGATTTCCATCCATTTTGTCCCCTGCTCTACCACCGTCACATACTGGTGGTAGATGCTCTTCCATCTTTACAAAATGAATAAAGTCACCTGCCCCAGGCCACACCACCAAGGTTAGGCTCCATCACTTCATGATGGTGATCAGTAATATAATAACACCAATGTGCCAGGCACCATTCTCAGCTCTTTATTCCTCATAAAACCCTATGAAATAGAAGTTCCATTTTACAAATGGTAAAACGGAGTCACAGGCAAATAACCAATGTACAAGTATCCCAACCTCCACCCACGCCTTATCCTCACCTTGGAATTTCTGAGCTACCTCTTGGAAGTGGGGGTCCACCGCACTCCAGTGGCTATACAGCTGGGCCAGGCTGACATCCAGCTGGAAGTACTTGCGCATGGCCTCCAGCTCCTCCAGCGTTGGCCTGCTGAGGCGGCCCTTGTCCTGCCGGTACACAGTGCAGTGCAGCTGCTCCTCGGTCTGAGTCAGTGTCCACACCTGGCCCGCCACCACGCCACTCCAGTGTGCAGGGCTCTGCTCCCTCCACCTGCGCCCGGGTGCAGATGGCCCTCATACTGGTTCCCTTCCTTCACCCTCTGGGTCCCTCCTGTCTCTCAGATGCCTCGTTTACGAAGCTAATTACCAGTAACGGTGGGTAATTAAACCCGTCCACCGATTTTAGTGCCTGGTCCTCACAGCGCTGAGGTTCACTCTCCTTCGTCACCCCCAACATTTTTTTGCACCCAGGCCAGCAGCACGGAGCAGGGGAGGGGCTTCCCGGGCGCAGCCACTCACCGGAAGGACTGTCCAGAAGCTAAAACCAGGTCCAGACGCAGCTCCGCGCGTGGACACGGGATAGAGGCCCAGAGGGCCGGACTGCCGGCGAGAGTGCGGTGCCTCATGCTACCCGCCGGAGGGAACGTGCCAGGGTTGCGCCACCAGGCCCCGCCCACTCGCGGACCTCCCGGCGCCCGAGACCCCGCCCACACAGTGGCCCGCTTCAGGCCGCGCCTACCCGGCTCCGGCTTCTTCTGTCGAAGGCCCCCCCCCGGCTTGCACTGGGTTCCTCCACTCCCTGCAAGCCCCGCCCTGAAGGCCCCACGTCCTCGCCCCTTCCATCCGGCTGTCCACGGGTACAGGCTCCGCCTCCTTCGGACGGATCCCTCTAGCTCACCGCGATCGCGAGTGCGCCGCGTCACTCACCCCGGAAGTAGGGCCGAAGCACCGCCTGTTTGATTCAGAGGCAGCCAATCCGAAGGGGAGGAGGGGGAGGCGCCAATGAGGAGCGGGCCTGACGCGGGTGGGAGGGCCTTGCCGAGAGCCGAGCCTTGGGCGCGCGGCGATCTGCTGTCCGCCGGCGGCTGCTTTGGCCGGTTGTCTGTGCTTCGGCCCGAAGTGTCTCGGCGTGCTCGTATTGCTGGGACTCCTTAGAGCCCTTTGGCCCCTCGGGTTGGGCCGCCGCGGGGCCACACCCTGCCCCAGCGCGTCCTGAGAGTCAGACACGCGCCCTCCTCCCGTGGAGGCGCCAGGCTGGGAGTCTCCACAGGTGTCTCGGCAGGATTCGCTCTCGAGCGCTCGCCTTCCCAGATTCCACAGCCCCTCGTCACCCCGGCTCCCGGCCCGCGGAGGTCTCCCTTGGGGCGGCCCCGGGGGCCGCCGAGCAGCGAACGCGTCAAGTGCGCATGTGCGGCCCGAGGCTGCCTTCTTGCCACCTATCTGGGCCGCAAGAGACAGTTTATAGCGTCCTGGAGGCACCTGTGAAACAGCAAGCAGCGGGGGCGTAAACACGAACATGACTGGGCCATCTCTCCCCTTCTAGCGTAGTAATGGGGTCATCGGTACCTAAGCTATTAGACTCAAGTTCTTGAAGGACAAGATTTTTATCTTTGTGCCCATCACAGGGCACACCGCTTAGCAGGGTGTGCTGAGCGTCAGTATTAAACCAATGGCATCGTGGTCTCAAATTTACCCCTCAGTGGCCGCAAGGCCTTGGGCGACCGTGTCCACCAGTGACTGTTCCATTACAGTTGTGCCACCTCCCAGGTACCTCGCACTTGGAGGGCATTCCTTCAACTAGCGTTGGTTGGACTGGGGACTGGCTGAAGGGCCAGCTTTGCAAATTGAGCTTTAGTCCTAGCACTTGGACTTTCTTCTAGTTGTTCACTTTTCTAAACCTCAGTGATTTTGTGTAGATAATCAGCCTGTAAACACCCTCCATAGGTACTTTACACATCATGAAATCGTGTTATCAAAAGATACTAGCATAGGACCTGCCACTTCGCAAATGGATGGGAAATAGGAGCTCTCATTCTCTTTGCTGTTGTGTGGGGGTTTTTGTTGCTGTTTTGTGGACTGAAGCCAGGTAGTTCATGTTGAACTACATCCCCAGCCATTTTTTTTTTTAAATTTGGAGACAAAGTCTAAGTTGCCCAGGCTGGGCTTACACTTGCAATCCTCCTGCCTCAACCTCCCAGAGTGTTGTTGTGTCTCCTAACTAGCATGCAGCAGTCAGCAACCACTTGGGCCCAATTATATACCACCCCTGGGCAGAGACCTCTCTGAATCTCTTTGCCCTGGTAGAAGGGAAGAACAAATAACTCTAAGTAGACTGTATTTTCTAAGAATCAATATATTTTCTTCCTTTGAAATAAATACAAACCAGTCTGAAAGGTAGGGGGAATCTATGGGAAAGAGAAGGGCATTGGGGACAGGCCCCAGTCTTTTTTTAGTACCAAATGACTCTGGCGCGACCCGGAAACGCAGTTACAAATGAGAATAATTTAAATTCTCCGATAATTACACTATTTACAGTAGCAGGGGAGGGGGTCACCTGGTGCCCCACTTTCAGGGTGGACAGACATCAATCCCACTGCTAGGCTGGGCAGATGCCTGCTCCACTCGCTGCCGGCAGGGGCCTCAGGCCTCTAGGCAGTTTTGGAGTCTCCTGGCACGAGCAGGCGGCAGTGGTGGGATGGCCTGTGTGATGCAGCATCCTAACAGCGGCCCGCCACTCTGCCCCACTGTGCCATGAGGCTTCTGGAGCTCTCTGACCTACAGGACCTCCCCTCTCCTTGCAGCAAGTTGCCAAGGGTCCTCGGAGTGTTGTGTACAGTCCAGCTGCACTCAGGGCAGGAGGGACCTCCCCTACCCAGCTTCCCCTGAGACTGGCCCCAAGACCAGGAATGAGTCAGTGCAGAGGCCGGTGCCACTCCAGGACGGTGAGCAAGGGCAGGAGAGGTCAGGGCACTGAAGGCCGGGCTCCGCCAGGCAGGATCAGTCGCTGTCGCTGGTCTCGCTGCTCTGCTCACCCTGCACCTTGCTACGGTGCTGCAGCGCCCTGTGGTAGGCGATCTGTACTGACTTGCGGATGTTGGACTTCCGCCCCTCCAGCATCTTCTCTTTGTCGAGGTCCTGGTTCACACCCAAAGGGACCAGCTTAGTCCTGGGCAGCCACTGCCTATAGGACAGAGTGAAGGTCAAATTAGTAATCTCAGAGAGAACAGGCACTGGCCTTTCTCATGCCATCCCTTCAAAAATACCTCCTGAGCTGGGCGTGGTGGCGCATGCCTACAATCCCAGCACTCAGGAGGCTGAGGCAGGAGGATCACAGAGAGTTTAAGGTTAGCCTGGGCTATACAGTGAGTCAAGGCCAGCCTGAGATACATGGCAAGACCTTGTTCTCACACACACACACAACCAGAAAACAAAATCTCCAGAGCACCCACGCTGGCCAGCCTCTGTTGGACACGAGAGTGACAGAGACCAAGAAACAGTCCCTGTCCTCAAGACGGTTACACTACAGGGGTAACCACAGGGCATCTTTAGGTGCAAAAGGGAGCCCTGACCTAACAGGAAGTAGATGCCCTGGACAATAGGCTCCAAGCGGACTTTACAGACTTGGAGGTCAATCTGCAGGAAATTAATGCAAAAGATTACATGTGTAAATGTGACAACAGGAATTTAGAGACTAAATGTTTATGCCAGCTTGATTTGTTTATTTTTTGGTGTTTTGAGACAGGGTCTTACATAATTTAGGTTGCCCTTGAACTATGTAGCTCAGACTGGCCTCAAACTCATGGCAATCCTCCCGCCTCAGCCTCCCAGGTGCTGGGATTACCGGTGTACACCACCACACCCAGTTATTATGCTACCTTTATCCATATCTTGTCACTCTGGAGGAAGTGGTGGAAAAAATAAGTCTAGAAGCTGAGCCTGGGTGAGGAGCCATCCCCATATTTGTCACAGTCACTAATGGTCTTTGGTTTCTAGCTACAGTTATCTGTCAGCTACTGCCCACTCAGTCTGTCAGACCCTGGGTCAAAATAACCCTGTGCCAAGCTCTGCTCTAAGTCCCTCCCACTGATCTGACAGCTGGTCTACCAGTGGAGTCTCTGAACCATGCAGGGTCACGTCAGTGTCTGAGTCACACCAAATGCTCCCCTCTCTCCTTACCAGGTCCGTTTGTTGTCAAAGAAGAGAACGAGGTAGAGATGCTCTCGGGCTTCCTGGGTCATCTGCTCCCCAAGTTTCAGCACCTCCAGTGGGGGCACAGGGATGGGAACGCCATGGTGAAACATACCTTCTCGGGGCATCTTTGGATCAATGATCTGAGGGTGCAATATGAGCCCGATTTGGTTCAGTTCATTTCTCCCCAGTGTATCCTCCGCCCCCAAGAATTTGGAGACTACATGTCAAGTGGGGACAGAGAAGTTATTATGCTACTAGGGCTCCACTGCTGACCCCCAGCTTCCTCCTGTGCTGAATTATTCCAGAGCTAAGGTGCAAAGAGAAAGGGACGGGAGGAACAGAGAGGCTGACAGTAGCCTTTGACGGGCACGCTAAGGCTGCGACTGCCCAGGAGTCTGTCTGCCAAGGACACCTGTGTGCCACAGCTCGGCAGGGAGTAGGGGAGTCTGCTGTGAGTCCAAGTCTGGGGGTGGGAAGCAAGGGGCAGGGCAACAAAGGAAGAAGCCTACCAGAGCTGGGTATGATGGGTACCCGCGGCATTTGGCCCACACGAGGTCCAGAGCATCCAGGGGCGAGTCCTCATCCTCCGACAGCCAGCCAACTCCCCGGCCCAGAGTCTTCCTCACCACTTCACAGGAAAGGGAGAGAGGGGATGGATCAGCAGCTGAGAGGCCGGCAAGGCTCTGACGCTGGGTCCCCAGCAGCCCTAGCTTTGGGCGAGGGCACTTACTGCTGTGGCCCACGCCGCGGCCAGTGCCCACGGAGTAGGCCTCGTTCTCAGTGCCTGAGGTGTCTTCGCTGCTATCCTCTGGGAAGGTGCCCCTCGAGAAAGAGGGCTTGCCTCGGCCTTGTTTCGAGGGCGTTGTGCTATAGACAGAAGATGGAAACTCGGTTCAGTGGGAGGGAAGAAAGGAGAATGGCATGGGAGGTGTTTGCCCTTCTTTAAGCCCGAGGTCTAGGCTTTTGCAAAGCAGAGAGGCTAAGAAGACTCTCAAACTCACTCTCGGGGCTGGGCTGAGACCTGACTGAGATGGGCTTGCCTGAGAGGGGTGGGGAGCACATGCCCTGTATAAAGACCAGACTTGCCACATCCTCTGATTTTATGGGTTTTTTTGGGTGCTGGGAATTGAACTTGAGGCCTTGTGGTTGCGAGGCAAGTGCTCTACCACTAAATTCCCAAACCCTTATCCTCTGATTTTTTTTTCCTGTTTTTTTTTTTTTTT